>JAZGVS010000699.1:0-12751 GCA_037356235.1 Bacterosira constricta
TATAATAAGAAACATATCATCATTTTAATGTTTTGAGCCACCTCTTTCTTGGGATGAACGCATGTTTGTGCTTCAACAGACTCAGCATACGATGCAAAGGGGAGTCCCTGATTTGCATACCTATGTATGTAAGACATCTTAAAGTATTTAAATTCTATCTGCCATGGATTTGTTATTCCTTGTCCAGTATGCTAGCAAACAGAATGGGGTACGTACATAGGCCTAGGGCCTAGAGGCTAGAGGTATCTAGTGTTTCGAAGTTTCTTGGCGGGGGTGGAACTTAGGTGAAGTTACCCTGAAGCTTCTGCCCCCCCCAAAATTGTTGTTCCTGAGCTTGATGTCGTTGCGACAAGTTCTTGGCGGGAACACTTATTCCCGCCAAAATGTACATACAAAGCATATCTACTTTCCCGCGACTTCTGCATTCGCGATCTTCCTGGAATATTCTGTTCCTCCCTCAAGTGGCACATCGGCTGCACTGCACCACCGACGATAGAATAATAACAACAGCAACAACACGAATAACAACCTCAATGCTGCCGTCATCGTCATCATCATCGCGGTTGTCCTCTAGAACTTGGGAAGAAGATCACGGACTCTCTTTGAAGTTGGTGCATCATGTCTTTATTTGTTTTTTCATATTATTAGTGTGCTATGAGAAAGTAATCACATTAAATGACAAGTTATATTGCTTTATCAATTGCATCTATATAGATACTAGTCACCATCATAATGGTCATGGGCCAACAGCAATTGGCCATTTGGGATGAGATATCAGGATCTGAGATTTGGTGGAATTTATTACTGGAACTACCCTATGTTCTAGATAATTTTTAGGAACTTCTACTGCTTCTACCCCTAAACTGATTTGAGTGAAACTTCTAAGCGCGGCGGACTTACCCTAAGATACCCCGAAGTCATGAGTGATGGACATTCAGTCACGATTCAGTAATTGTGATGACGGGAGGTGACAGGCCTCAGGTTCGTATGGGGGGGATGTATCCAGGTACGTACGTACCTCTCTCTAGGTAGCCCCCTCTCTAGAGAGCCACTGAAACTTTCTCAATCGGCGGGATGACGTGTGTAAAAATGCCGTCTACGACACAAGAAGTTGAGATGGATTTGAAACTTTCCCATTCGGAAATGGTGACGTGTGTAAAAATTCTGTCTAAAAGTGTCAAGAGTTGATGGATTTGACTTCACTCTTTGTCACACCCACATCTAAAAGACGGAAAAACAAAGCGTATTGAAGTCTAAATAGATAACCATAAACGCAACTAGTGGGGATAATAAAGGTTAATGACGTAAAATGACGCACGATTGATGTTCCATTAAGGCGGGCCAGTACCGGCACAAATAATGTCAACAGATCTTTAATATTTTTATCAATATATTTATTGGATGGCGTCACTGAAACGTGGGGGCCTCTATGAGCAATCTTCGATTTTCTCAATGACATTAATTTTGATCATGTATGTACGACTAATGACGTGTATCGTAATGTACTGTGTACAATAATTGGTACAATGCTGACAATGTACCATACCCTACAATACATTCTACGTGTAAAGTATCGATGTCATCTTCAAATTACATTTTCCCATCTACGTAGGAACATGATATAAAAGCCATCAATCGGCATTGGCTTGCGTCAACCATGCGCTCAAACCTCAAACGTCCCATCTGTTTTTTTTCCACAGTCACCCAAGGGGTGTGACACTTACTACTTTTGATGGCTTAACCAGACACAGTCACACAAAGGAGGGTAGCATATTCGATTTATGTGATGTATTATAGATTCCCACGTTAGTGACTATCTCTAATGATCTCATGGGGTAGACATATTTATTGACACAACCTCATATTCCGCTTAGTTCTACAATGAGAATAGTGATCACCCCCTCTCACGCACATCAGACGTGTTCATGAAAAACGGGAAGATGAGAAATTCCCGGTGGCATCAATGTTGATTGATTGATAAAAAAATGCCATCGCCTCTGGGACCACACCTTCTCACTTCTCACTCTCCTCTCCAAACTCTTTCGCCTCAAACGAATCCATCATCATTGCCATCAACAAAATCAATCAGCATGTCCCTTGCAACCACGACAACCACCGCCGCCGCCCAAAAAGGAGCCCGGAAATCCGCCTCATTACCCCCAGAAACGGTCGAGTATCTCAAGGCGTGGATGATGTCACCCGAACACGTCGCTCATCCCTACCCAACCGAGCAGGAGAAGGCCCAAATAATGGCCGAGACTGGCATTGAGCTCAAGCAATTGACGAACTGGTTCGTGAACAATCGTAAGCGGTTTTGGAAGCCGCGTGTGGAGGCCAAGCTTCAGAAGTTCAACGCGCCGCCTGGCGCCGTGTCGTCGCATCAACAGGGCACTGGTGGGCTGAGCATATCAATCCATCACATGAATCCCAAGCCGTCGACCTCGTTTCCAGTGTTGCCCAATATTGCGTCCTCTCATTCAGCAGCACCGCTCTACTTCCAGGGAAGTGGCGGGCCAGCTTCTCCTCACGATCATGCCAACTTTGGTCCCGCGGCAGGTGCCATCAATGCGGCGGCCGCCAGTCACGAAGACGATCCTCACACGATTAGCGAGGGCTCTGGCTCGTCCGCTTGCAATAGCGACGATGACTCTGTTGATGCGTCGGGAAGCAATATGCGCCCATCTCTTGGTGCCATTGCCTCTCAATACCTCGACTCTCACCTCGCTTCAGGAGACAGCAGCTCGTCAACGACTGGCTCTGTCAGCTCAGGCGGCTACCGGCGACACGAGGAAGTGGATGTCCACGTTCTCCGCCCTGAAGCCTCAATAAATGCGAACCAAGATCAATCTGAAGAGCCACTGCCCACTCTCCGTGATCTGACTATTAAAACATCTATCCCCAAGGAGCGCATCCTTGCAACCTTCAAATGCCCCATATCGTACACCATCCCGTACGAGATTGAGCACGACCGAAAGAAGGTTCAAAGTAGAAGGGATGGTGAGGTCTTGCGAGTCAAGAAGCATTACTTGAAGTTGTATCTAGCAACTAGGGGTATTCACAGCGTGAGCAGTCCATTGGGAAATGATGTTTACGTGTCTGTGCCACCGTCTTCGAATGATTGTTCTTTATTGTCAACTGCTGAGGCTTCAGCTGTTGCCGCCATGAGTACGGTGCATGCCGTATCCCCAGTCAGATCAACTCCGGCCCCTGTTCAAGGAACTTCTTCATCACGATCACGTGCCTTCACTTGCACAGATATTGGTCAGGACGACAGCAACTCAAACCCAGCCCCAAGAAAACGAGCCCGGACAGCTTCTGGATCACTTCTCAAGGGTGAAGATGAATGGAGGCAACTTTGCCAGAATGCTAAAAGCCTCTTCTGCGAGAGTCTTCCTAGTATAGAAGAAGCTGCTAGGATGTTTGGCTATGTTATCACTTCTTCATAGAGAGCTAATATGGGCAAACTGCCACAAGCTCTTTCGGTGGACGAAGTCATCTCCTCATGTTAATACTATTGCCTTCCCTTCGACTTTTGTTCACGAGCTTCCCACTGTACAAATATTAATCACTCTTTCACATCTGTCCTAATCACCTGAGGAAGGTGATACGATGTCAAGGAAATGTATGAAGCACTCCCATGGCTTCACATCATTAGAACAGGTCACTTGCTGTAGACCTCTACCTTCCACATACGGGACACGATCAGCTAAATGCATATCAACTCAAGAATTAAGAAGATATGCTGATCAGAAGAAGTTGCTTATGGAGTATAAGAACAACTCTCAATCTCAAGTTGAGTCCTAGCTTGGTCATATACACTCACACACACAGCTAATAAATATCACACACGCTAGCAACGCTTAAAAATCACCCAGAGCCTTGTTTAGGTTTGGCATCATGTCCAATTCAGTTTGAAGTTTGCTATCTCACGTAATACATGTCAGGATCTTTTCTATTCAGTGCTAATTTATGATACAATACCAGTAGGATAACATAAGAAAACAAGTACAACTTTGATCGATGTGTGGAATGTATTGCAAAACGCATCTTTAATCTACTTTTATGTGGAACATGTACTTAGGCTGAAGCTTATGACCTCCGCTCCGTAGAGCATAAATCTCCGAAGAGCGTTACACGAGCGCTCTTCGGAGCCTTGGGACCTTATCAGCTCCGCTCCCCATCACGATTTTTTCCTTCATTGCCATTCATTTTTTCGCGGGAAGGTGTATACACGAAAAGTCATCGTAGGAATCAATAATAAAGTATTGTGAAGTTGTTGATGGATTCTCTCAGATTCTCTCTTCTCTCGCACATCAACATCGGAAGCATACGCCACGGGATATTACGTGCACATACATTGTTATCACCGTGATCGCCCGCGACTAATACCACATCCTATTGAAGAGCATCGTCCATGTTGAATTATGCCTTCCATGTCGTTTGATTGTGGAGCCGATCTTCTGTGTACACTTCCTGGAATACCATGTGGGGAAACGCACAGATGCTTAGAGTGTGGATTACCAGGGCATGCGCCATGCATGATTGAATACGCACAGCTGGATCGTGACGCGGTCAGAGAAGGCGAGCTGTCCGCTCGTGGAGTGAAGTGCATAAAGGATAATATCGGCTTTGTTGAAGTCTGCAATTCTTGCTTAGCACTTATCAAGCTCAATCGATTGGGTCGTGCCCACCGTCCTCCGGCTTCTTCCACAAGACGCGTTCTGCTTCAAGCTGCCATCGACGCAGAACAATGTTCTTCCACAACAGCAGCACAAGCCAGTGCGATAACAGCTCAGCCTTCTACTTCTGTAACCGCTCTGCCAGCTGCACCTTCAGCTCGGCGCAAGAAGTCAAAGCGGCCAAAGCCAGGGAAAATTAAAACTGCAACGCTGAGAGAGTTAAGGCGCATTTGTGCGTATTATGCCCAAACATTCATTTTCACTGGATTCGAAAGGACTGGCAATGATGAGAAGTTTGCAGCGATCGAGGCACAGTTCTTTGGGAATGAGTCTCAAAACATTAATGGCTGCCTCAAACAGCTTGTGCAAGGCGTTGGACCATTCAAACACATATACGATAGAGTTGAGACTGAGGACGGCTTTGAATTGGTTCTCAAGTCGTTTCTCTGTGGAAGCGACAATGCATCCTTCTATGTGGCGGGCCGACACTTCAATGCCGATCTCCTTTCATTGGTGATTTATTCAAAACCAAACAATCCAAAGTCTAGGTTGACTGGTCGCACTCTTTGGGAAAATGCCGATGAGGTACAAAGGAATCTGAAGAAAGCAATCGCACTAATTCCAAAACTGAAGGGGAAACTAGTCGAGGTTGACTCCTCTTATGGTATCCTCCGCTACGCATCTGGCCACAATGAAATGCAATTCTTCCAATATATTCTTGATGGCATGTATGCCACTGCAACACGTGAAGAAGAAGAGAAGGAAAATGAGAAAAGTAGAAACAAAAGAAGAGCAGTTAGTGCCACCACCATACGCACTGCTGTCGTAGTAGGGCCCGCCAACGTACCAGCTGCGACAACTGTTGCCACTTCAACTGCCGCCGTAGCAGGTGGGGCCACCGTACCAGCTGCAACGACTGGTGCAACTCCAACTGCTGCCATAGCAGGTACCGCCATCGTACCAGCTGCAATGACTGGTGTAACTCCAACTGCTGCTGTAGCAGGCGCCGCCATCGTACCAGCTCCAATCGTACCAGCTGCAATGACTGGTGTAACTACTGCTGTAGCAGGCGCCGCCACTGTACCAGCTGAAACGACGCATGCAACTTTGGATGAAGGAGATGAAGATGATGACGAACTGTGTGAACCTCATCTCCCTCGTGGCTTGTCCATTGGTGGTGGTGAACTTATTGACCAAGATGATGTCGATGAAATGCCTACTCAAGGTACTCGTGGCTATTTGAATTCGAAGGATATGGATTGGGATCCATTTGATGGAGTACGAGCTCCCAAAAACTGGACTTTCACTGGATTCATGGCGTTTGTCTGTCTTGGTCCAACAACAACATTCTTTCCTGTTGTCCTCAAGATGTGCAATGCCAACAATAGCTCTGGTGAGGAAGATAGTAGTAGTGCTGGTAGAATTGCACAGCGTAGAGGAGCGAGGTTAAGGTCAGATAATGCAAGAGACGCAGGAGGTCCTGAACGAGGAATGAATCTCCAAACCAAAGTCCACTTAGCAGCTATTGCGCAAGGAGAAGATGATGCGGACCTGCGTGATACTGATAGGAAATTTGCTGCTATCAATGCGAGCATTGCATCACAGAAGACGCTAATGTCATTTAAAATGCAGTGTTATTCTTGTGCAAGCACCGACGAAGATAAGGCTGGCTTTATGAAGGAGGCAAATGAATATGCGAAGAAGATCTCTGATTTGGATGTTGAACTGATCAATCTTGCTGGAATGAAGCGCAAGAAGAATGTGATAGTTGCTCAAGTGTTGGACCACGGTGCAGTATCACTTGGAATTAAGCGAGGGCGGGATGCGATTGAAGATGAGTATAATTGTGAAGCATAAGTTTACTAAAGTAATACCATGTCATTTTAGATTGCATAATGAATTGGATGATGAATAGATCAACCTCGCTTGAGTGAATCAAAGAAGAATGAGATAGTATAGTTGCTAAATTGTATTGGACAACGGTAGTGTGCATTTCATAATATAGGTTGAATAATTTAGATCTATACGTTAATTTGTTTACGGCTACTTGGCCAAACAATCTTGTTCTGCTGCCACAAAATGTCATAGTGCTCGACCAACCGACTCCTAAAAAAACCTAGGCCAAGTTTCCGAACAATCCTCACCTCTCCATCCACAAATCCGTGATGAATATGATCATTGAGATCCATGTCCACCGCATAACGTTCAACTACGTCATCACCCGGTCCCATTCCTGAAACATCATAGTTCCGAGGTTCCAGATTGGTGGACAGCCGAGCAATGGCATTTGGGATGTCCTCGGGTACACCCTCAAAATCATGCTGTCCCAAATTGCCAGTCCAGATACTGGTTGGAATACCATTCTTCCACTCTTTGTCCAATCCATCAATATCCAAGAGCCAGTTGTGAAGAGCACAGCATGTAAGCCAAACTTTGTCAACGGAATCAACACCTCTGAGCCTAATACCAGTTTTCAAAATACGCCAGCGCCCCTTCAAAATCCTGAATGTACACTTGACATCTTTCCTCATGGACTCCATCCACTTTGACCAACGAATTTCACTCTCAAGATTAGTTACTTTGAATGGAGGCACAGTGATGGACCAACGGAGGTATCCGTTGTCCACAATGACGTATCCTCCTCTGTACTGGACGGTAATTATATTCCCATCCACATCACGCTCGAACAGTTCAAATTCTACATCCTCCAATACCTCTCCGTCTCGTATACCTGATATGAACTGATCTAATCGCACCATCGTTTGATCATTCCACCGACCCGGACCTCCCTTTGTAGAATGCAATATTCTGCGCCTATGATTAGCAGTTAAATTGAATGTGCGGGTAGTATGACTATCCTTACCACCTATGTGATTATTCCGCAAATTATATTCACAATTGTCGGAGATGACATGACTGCAATCAGTCGACCCAATTGCACCATTAAGTCCAGCCTCTTCAAATTCAGCCATGTGCCTTTTTGCCTCGTCAAAATTTTGTGGAGCATTCACATATCGATCATAAAGTACAGTACTGCCAAAATCAATGAATGAGTGAAGGAAGACTCGATGCACCTCTCTTGAAACAGCAGTGGATTCTTCGATATCATCAAAAGTCCATCCTCTTCCGAGGTATCTCAGTGCCCCAAGAACTAAAAGCTCGATAGGTGATGACTTCTTCTCATCATGCCATCTGACAAATTGTTCGTCGCCTTTACAATTCTCACAAAGTTCGAGGTAGTTTTGATATGGAAGACGAAAACGGGTACGGAATTTGTCTTGATAGTGCTTCTCCTCCTCCAGCACAGCATTGTTGACATACATCTGATACCAAGATGATTGCTTGGGTTGAAGAATCTCCAATTCACCATCCTCATTCTTCCGTGCCCAAACCCCCCTTGTCTTGCGAGTCTTCTTCTCGGGAGGTTGCCCTTGATCATAATAACCATCATACTCTCTAGATGACTCGTTCTTCTCTTCCTCATAAGTCGTGGCAATTAATTGAGTGAGTCGGCATCTAGATTTGTCCGCTTCGTGTGCAATGAAAGACTGGTATTTCTGTAGATCAAGAGAGCCTTCAGGACTCATACAATCAAGTATAGTCTTAGGGCGATTATCATGTGGCCGAGGATAGATATTTGATTCCATGGCGTGGTATCAAGTTCAAGAGGCCTGTGTATTATGTGGGGGTATGTTGTTGAAAAGAATGAGCAGAGAGTGAGATAATTGTCACATACACCAACTGATAAATAACACATCAGGGAGAAAAACAATTGAACAAAGAAATCCAGTAAAATGGTTGGACACCAGGTTGGATTGATGTGCGGGTGCGGGGGCGGCCTCTTTTGTAGACCAATCCTTTGTCGACATCAAACATCAACGTCCTCAACAAACTTCGAGGTTGGATTGATGGGCGGCCTATTTTTGGTACACCAATCCTTCGTCAACAAGCGTCACGTTGGTCGACAAACATCAAACCCAGATTGACGAGCCTCCTTGTCGACAAGTGTCAACTTCGTCGACAAAGCTGTCGAGCAGCGTCGCCAGGACTCTTCCGTTGAACGCTTCGTCTTTCATGAATATTGATATTGTACGATATCGTACTCTCTAGATTCTTGGCTTGGAGTTGACAGATTCAAGCGATATGATGGCGATATATTTGACGTCACATAATACTATTCTAGTTTATTATCGACGTCACACAATGCTATTATAGTTTATGATTGCTCTTCGGAGCCCTCCGAAGAGCACCGGTGCTCTTCGGAGGGCTCCGAAGAGCAATCATAAACTATAATAGCATTGTGTGACGTCGATAATAAACTAGAATAGTATTATGTGACGTCAAATATATCGCCATCATATCGCTTGAATCTGTCAACTCCAAGCCAAGAATCTAGAGAGTACGATATCGTACAATATCAATATTCATGAAAGACGAAGCGTTCAACGGAAGAGTCCTGGCGACGCTGCTCGACAGCTTTGTCGACGAAGTTGACACTTGTCGACAAGGAGGCTCGTCAATCTGGGTTTGATGTTTGTCGACCAACGTGACGCTTGTTGACGAAGGATTGGTGTACCAAAAATAGGCCGCCCATCAATCCAACCTCGAAGTTTGTTGAGGACGTTGATGTTTGATGTCGACAAAGGATTGGTCTACAAAAGAGGCCGCCCCCGCACCCGCACATCAATCCAACCTGGTGTCCAACCATTTTACTGGATTTCTTTGTTCAATTGTTTTTCTCCCTGATGTGTTATTTATCAGTTGGTGTATGTGACAATTATCTCACTCTCTGCTCATTCTTTTCAACAACATACCCCCACATAATACACAGGCCTCTTGAACTTGATACCACGCCATGGAATCAAATATCTATCCTCGGCCACATGATAATCGCCCTAAGACTATACTTGATTGTATGAGTCCTGAAGGCTCTCTTGATCTACAGAAATACCAGTCTTTCATTGCACACGAAGCGGACAAATCTAGATGCCGACTCACTCAATTAATTGCCACGACTTATGAGGAAGAGAAGAACGAGTCATCTAGAGAGTATGATGGTTATTATGATCAAGGGCAACCTCCCGAGAAGAAGACTCGCAAGACAAGGGGGGTTTGGGCACGGAAGAATGAGGATGGTGAATTGGAGATTCTTCAACCCAAGCAATCATCTTGGTATCAGATGTATGTCAACAATGCTGTGCTGGAGGAGGAGAAGCACTATCAAGACAAATTCCGTACCCGTTTTCGTCTTCCATATCAAAACTACCTCGAACTTTGTGAGAATTGTAAAGGCGACGAACAATTTGTCAGATGGCATGATGAGAAGAAGTCATCACCTATCGAGCTTTTAGTTCTTGGGGCACTGAGATACCTCGGAAGAGGATGGACTTTTGATGATATCGAAGAATCCACTGCTGTTTCAAGAGAGGTGCATCGAGTCTTCCTTCACTCATTCATTGATTTTGGCAGTACTGTACTTTATGATCGATATGTGAATGCTCCACAAAATTTTGACGAGGCAAAAAGGCACATGGCTGAATTTGAAGAGGCTGGACTTAATGGTGCAATTGGGTCGACTGATTGCAGTCATGTCATCTCCGACAATTGTGAATATAATTTGCGGAATAATCACATAGGTGGTAAGGATAGTCATACTACCCGCACATTCAATTTAACTGCTAATCATAGGCGCAGAATATTGCATTCTACAAAGGGAGGTCCGGGTCGGTGGAATGATCAAACGATGGTGCGATTAGATCAGTTCATATCAGGTATACGAGACGGAGAGGTATTGGAGGATGTAGAATTTGAACTGTTCGAGCGTGATGTGGATGGGAATATAATTACCGTCCAGTACAGAGGAGGATACGTCATTGTGGACAACGGATACCTCCGTTGGTCCATCACTGTGCCTCCATTCAAAGTAACTAATCTTGAGAGTGAAATTCGTTGGTCAAAGTGGATGGAGTCCATGAGGAAAGATGTCAAGTGTACATTCAGGATTTTGAAGGGGCGCTGGCGTATTTTGAAAACTGGTATTAGGCTCAGAGGTGTTGATTCCGTTGACAAAGTTTGGCTTACATGCTGTGCTCTTCACAACTGGCTCTTGGATATTGATGGATTGGACAAAGAGTGGAAGAATGGTATTCCAACCAGTATCTGGACTGGCAATTTGGGACAGCATGATTTTGAGGGTGTACCCGAGGACATCCCAAATGCCATTGCTCGGCTGTCCACCAATCTGGAACCTCGGAACTATGATGTTTCAGGAATGGGACCGGGTGATGACGTAGTTGAACGTTATGCGGTGGACATGGATCTCAATGATCATATTCATCACGGATTTGTGGATGGAGAGGTGAGGATTGTTCGGAAACTTGGCCTAGGTTTTTTTAGGAGTCGGTTGGTCGAGCACTATGACATTTTGTGGCAGCAGAACAAGATTGTTTGGCCAAGTAGCCGTAAACAAATTAACGTATAGATCTAAATTATTCAACCTATATTATGAAATGCACACTACCGTTGTCCAATACAATTTAGCAACTATACTATCTCATTCTTCTTTGATTCACTCAAGCGAGGTTGATCTATTCATCATCCAATTCATTATGCAATCTAAAATGACATGGTATTACTTTAGTAAACTTATGCTTCACAATTATACTCATCTTCAATCGCATC
Organism: Bacterosira constricta; assembly: GCA_037356235.1. Lineage (NCBI taxonomy): Eukaryota > Bacillariophyta > Thalassiosirophyceae > Thalassiosirales > Thalassiosiraceae > Bacterosira > Bacterosira constricta. The sequence continues at coordinate 11,361 of JAZGVS010000699.1, forward strand.
CCGCCCTCGCTTAATTCCAAGTGATACTGCACCGTGGTCCAACACTTGAGCAACTATCACATTCTTCTTGCGCTTCATTCCAGCAAGATTGATCAGTTCAACATCCAAATCAGAGATCTTCTTCGCATATTCATTTGCCTCCTTCATAAAGCCAGCCTTATCTTCGTCGGTGCTTGCACAAGAATAACACTGCATTTTAAATGACATTAGCGTCTTCTGTGATGCAATGCTCGCATTGATAGCAGCAAATTTCCTATCAGTATCACGCAGGTCCGCATCATCTTCTCCTTGCGCAATAGCTGCTAAGTGGACTTTGGTTTGGAGATTCATTCCTCGTTCAGGACCTCCTGCGTCTCTTGCATTATCTGACCTTAACCTCGCTCCTCTACGCTGTGCAATTCTACCAGCACTACTACTATCTTCCTCACCAGAGCTATTGTTGGCATTGCACATCTTGAGGACAACAGGAAAGAATGTTGTTGTTGGACCAAGACAGACAAACGCCATGAATCCAGTGAAAGTCCAGTTTTTGGGAGCTCGTACTCCATCAAATGGATCCCAATCCATATCCTTCGAATTCAAATAGCCACGAGTACCTTGAGTAGGCATTTCATCGACATCATCTTGGTCAATAAGTTCACCACCACCAATGGACAAGCCACGAGGGAGATGAGGTTCACACAGTTCGTCATCATCTTCATCTCCTTCATCCAAAGTTGCATGCGTCGTTTCAGCTGGTACAGTGGCGGCGCCTGCTACAGCAGTAGTTACACCAGTCATTGCAGCTGGTACGATTGGAGCTGGTACGATGGCGGCGCCTGCTACAGCAGCAGTTGGAGTTACACCAGTCATTGCAGCTGGTACGATGGCGGTACCTGCTATGGCAGCAGTTGGAGTTGCACCAGTCGTTGCAGCTGGTACGGTGGCCCCACCTGCTACGGCGGCAGTTGAAGTGGCAACAGTTGTCGCAGCTGGTACGTTGGCGGGCCCTACTACGACAGCAGTGCGTATGGTGGTGGCACTAACTGCTCTTCTTTTGTTTCTACTTTTCTCATTTTCCTTCTCTTCTTCTTCACGTGTTGCAGTGGCATACATGCCATCAAGAATATATTGGAAGAATTGCATTTCATTGTGGCCAGATGCGTAGCGGAGGATACCATAAGAGGAGTCAACCTCGACTAGTTTCCCCTTCAGTTTTGGAATTAGTGCGATTGCTTTCTTCAGATTCCTTTGTACCTCATCGGCATTTTCCCAAAGAGTGCGACCAGTCAACCTAGACTTTGGATTGTTTGGTTTTGAATAAATCACCAATGAAAGGAGATCGGCATTGAAGTGTCGGCCCGCCACATAGAAGGATGCATTGTCGCTTCCACAGAGAAACGACTTGAGAA
>JAZGVS010000700.1:0-12756 GCA_037356235.1 Bacterosira constricta
GAAGGCATCTCATTCCTCTGTGAATTCCATAGGGAATCATCTCCGTGTCAGCGAATGCTGCACGGGCAATATCGAATGAGATTGTCAGTCCCTGACCGTGACACGATGTGCCACAATTGAGTACCGGATGGATAGCAAAGTTGCAAATGACTTGTACTAAGACAGCGCAAGAGCTACCCAGTCCTGAAAACGAATTTTAAGTAGCGCGAAGCTACAGGAAACTGATGTCACATCAGTTTGCCCTTTTTGTGCATGCAAAATAAGTCATTTTGCATGTTGAAGAATAGTCTCGAGAGTTTTAGTTCTGAAAAGATTCAGAATAGCTAGCGGCATGCAGAGCATGGCCCTAAAGAGCTTTATCTCTCACTTTCAGATAGATAAGAATGAAATAGTCATCAATTAGTCTAAGAACTTACCTTTGTCCCTCTACCTCCTCCAACGACATCGGTCCCGGGAATTCAAACCATATTCTCTCTCACACAGTGCTTCCACACCATCGCGAGAGGTTACGAGCCCAAACCCTTGGTTTGCCTTTGTTAGTAAAGCCCACAAGAATCTGAAAGTCGCGACATCTACTACGTCGCAGTAGAATAATAGCCGAGTCGCTCTCGAGCTAGTTCAGCAGTCCCATCAAGAGGCAGGGGTGTAGCTTTAGGCCAACCTGCAGTAAGCCAACAGCCTGTATTGTCAATGTCAAGTGACAACACGGATAACCCACTGAACAGAACGGAACAAATAATCTTTGATACAAGTCTCATCGACAACGAAGAGTTTCCAGTATTGGGATCGATCAACAACAGTAGTAGTCCTTCCCAAGAGCAAGCACAAGTCGATACTTCAACCATGCCGTCCATTCCAAGTGTACCAGGCGGAGTATCAAGTCAGAACAGTGTCAGGCTGGGAGGTGCAACTCTATCCATTGCTGAGTCATCCATCCAGCATTCGGAGCACTCTCATCCAGCTGGTTCAAATGTGCAGCCAATTCCAATGGCACCAAATTTAGCGGGAACCACTTCAAGAGTCGGAGCCCCAAAAGTAGGTGCTGCCGGTGGAGGAGGAAGTGCGGTTCCCACAAGCATTAATGCTGCTGTAGGACAGACGAGCAGAAATGCATTATTGTTTTCAGCCAAGCAGGATGTGCCTGACTCCAAGATAGCTACAGAAGCTGGAGTTATGTGTTTCAAGAATAAGCGTGGTTCAGGCAACGATCTACGTAAGAATCAAGAATCTGCCACGAGAGCAATTGACCCAAAGTTGGGTGTAGCTAAGCATTTTATCAGTTCAGCTACGGGTGAGGCCGAAGAAGGCGATGAAACTAAGGAGTTGTTCATTCAGGATTCATATGCCTCGAACCTTGCTAAGATTGAGATGCTAGACATGCGTATGATTATGTATGATCTCAAGTCTATTTTTCTTATCTCCACTTTGATAGCGGGGATTGATATCAACAGCCTCTCCAATATCGCCGACGCATGGAACGACGATGGCATTGATATGCTACAGAATTGGGAGGCTATCACCTGGGAGGTTGCTTGTTACTGGCAACTTTCCATGAACCGGCGCACTCCACTAGGGAGCGACGACCGTGTGTCAAATGAGTGGGCATTTTTGCTCATTTTCAACTCTTGCACAACAGACTTGCGAGATCAAATCAACATGAAATATCGTTTGGTACCTAAATGTTTTCAGGGTGCCGTTACATACTGTTGGATACTCTTCCAGTGTTTATTTGCTACTTCCCGAGACTCAACTGCATCCCTCAAGAAGTACTTGGCGATATTTGCCAGTAAGGGATTGCAACGTCTTAAAGGAGAGAATGTAGTACGCGCCAAGACTGAGATTTTGGCGGCATGCAGGAGGCTTGACGCATCAGGAGATTTGCCAGATGAAGCTAGTATAGATGTACTTAAGGGGCTTCAAAGGTGTTCTAGCAAACGCTTTCGTGATCTCTTTGCAATGTATTTGCAGAAAGTCACTGAAGCAAATCTCATTGTTAGCGGCAAGCGTTGCTGGGGTCATGAGACCGTATTGGAAGAGGTTATTTACTTGATGATACATGCAGTGGAATTCTACCATGTCCTTTGTACATCAGGAGAGTGGTTGGTACCTAAAGGCCACAAGTTTAGCAAGGCTAATGCTCTAGCTGCTGCTGGAGATCAGCTACCTTGTTGGAACTGTGGGAAGCCAGGTTGTAGAGTGTCAACTTGTGACCAACCCAAAGATGAGGAACGTATCACCAGAGCCCGCACTGAGTACTACAAGAAAAAGGAGGATCGTCAGGGCGGAGCTGGCCGAGGAGGCCGAGGTGGTCGAAGTGGTCGAGGTGGCCGTGGTCGCAGTAATGGCGGCAGGAGTGGTCGAGGAGAGTACAATAGAAAGAAGTGGGATGCACCTACTGTAGACAAAGAAATTCGTTGGCATCAGAGTCAACCTCATGTCTATTGTAGTCAGTTCAAGGGGAACTCTAAGTGTGGTTGGAACACAACGCACAACTCCGCATTCCATCAAGTTGCTATGGGCGACAATTTCACAGTCCTTGGTACCCTCGCAACAATGTCACCAACCCATCATCTAGTGGCGGCAGTGAAAACCAACCAGGGAGGAACACCTTCTGATGTTGCTCCTCCGTCTGCTGGGAGTGCTCAAGCTTTGACACTCATTGAGAGGAAGGCTATCATGACACGCCTGTCCCGTTCTGCCACCAGTGATGATGCGCGTACTGCTCTCGAAGGAGCGATGACAGCATTGGGGTTAAACTAAGGGGGCGGTGCCCTGGCATCAGTTGGCTCTCTTTAAACCCAGGAATCTATGTTATTGTTATGTTGGACACACTGTTGGCATGCCTTGATTTTGCTTTGGAAACTACCTTTCTGTGTGTATGTTACTTATGGTTACCACAGGAATTCCAAGCATGGGCATTGCTACTCCACTTCATCTATATGTTGATCCATTTAGGGGAACTCCCACCCCGCAAAATTATCCTCCGAAACTTCAAGACCAGAATGCGGCATTGCTATTTGAACATTGGCCGCTGGTTTTTGCCTGAGTTTTATCTGCGCAGGAGAAAGCGTATTAGGAAGAATCGAGTTATTCGACTCAGGAGATTCAGGAGGAGGCGTCTGGCATACGGATTAGTTAATCGTTGCAGGCGCAGAAAATCAGTGTACACACCTACTTTGAACGGAACTTTTGCTCCATCTCGACGCAGTAGGATGCATCGTCGATGGAGGAGGAGAAATAGGAAAAGTAAAATCCGTCATTGGAAACGTCGTGTGGTACACCATGAGTTCTTTCTCAGTGGTCGTAGGAAGATTGATGTTGTTGATTCTTGCATTAGCACTCTCAAGAAGGAGAATTTAGAAGCTTTTTGCAATTCATCTGATTTCCTAGCACCAATAAAATTGTTGAACAGAGACGAACAAGACGATCATGCAGGTCGGGCTCAAGAAGTAGTCAACCGTATGAACGGTCATCGAGCATCTCTGTTTCTTCTGGAAGCACAGACAGGGCAACTCACATCAACAAAGTTTGAGACTTGTCCAGTAGTGTGGGATACGGGTGCATCTTATGGTCTATCACCGTTTGCGAGTGATTTTATAGACTATGAAGAGGTTTGCATACCTGTCCAAGATATTGCACACACAAATTATGTTGTAGGAATTGGAACTGTCCTGTGGAAAGTCACAGCTTCAAATGGCGATACGATTTATTTGCCAATATTATGTTATCATTTGCCTACAGCAGACATTCGACTCTTGAGCCCTCAAACTTATCATCAGTTACATTCAGGGACGAGTTCGATTGAAGACGATGGGCGCCTCATTAGGATGCATTTGCCGCATCAGGGCCCAGGTCTACCGGAACATTCAGTTAATATTCCGATCGATGTGCGGGGAACTAATCTCCCAATTTTGTACAATGTACATTGTTCTCAGCACGAGCGAGATATGATAGGTCCAAGGATGAGATCTTCTTTGTTTAGACATCCGATGGATTTTAGGGAGAGTTATAATGTGGCGCAGACGGCATTGGCACGCAGTGATTTAGGATTTCAACGTCATTGGAGTAGTGACAATGAAGATTTTGAATATGAATTTCAAGCAATGCAGCATATGTGCTGTCCATGTGTAGGAGATGATGCTAATGCCAATTTGTCCGGGCCACAGAGGGAGCTATTGTTATGGCACTGGAAACTGGGCTGCTCGATGCGGAGAGTCCAACAACTAATGGTGGAACATGAGGCAATTAATCTGATCCATGATTCAGTCATGATGCCACAAGTAATCAAGCCCAAGTTCAAAACCACTTCCAGTTGCCCAATCCCATTATGCACAGCGTGTGAGCTAGCGCGTGCAAAGAAACGTAGTCCTGAGGTTATGAAACAGTCAGCCATCGAAGAGAAGGAAGGTATCCTTGCGGCTGATAAGTATTTGCCTGGAGATTTTGTTTCAATGGACCAATATGTAGTTAAAACACCTGGCCGTTTGCCTAGCGGGTATGGTCGGGAAGGTCCTAATAATAGGTACCATGGAGGTACTATTTTCAATGATGCTGCGTCAGGTATCATTCATGTTGAGAATCAAGTTTCGCTGGGAGCCGGTGAAACTGTTGGTTCCAAAGTCAAATTTGAACAGTGGCTTTGGGACCTTGCTAGAGTAGAAGTGGACCACTATCGCAGTGACAATGGAGTTTTTACTGCGGAGGAGTTCAGAGAGGCCTGTATCAATGAAGATCAGACCCAATCTTTCTCAGGAGTTGGTGCTCAACATCAAAACGCTAGAGCAGAGCGTTCCATTCAGACAATCATGTGGATGGCAAGAACATTTATGCTCCATGTTGCATTACATTGGAGTGATTGTCATGTCGATGATGTGTCTTTATGGCCATTTGCAGTGAAGCATGCAGCGTGGCTGTATAATAGGCTTCCAAATCAAGTTACAGGATTGACGCCATTAGAAATGTTAACTAACACCAAGGCAGACCATAGTGATCTTTTGAGAAGTCATGTCTGGGGCTGTCCTACATTTGTGCTCGATCCAAAGCTGCAAGATGGAAAGAAAATCCCCAAATGGAACAAACGCTCAAGAATAGGGCAGTTTTTGGGATATTCCGATGAACATTCATCGCTGATTGCAAATATTCGGCATTTGCGAACTGGGCATGTCAGCCCACAATATCATTGCGTGTTTGATGATAGATTTGAAACTGTGTTTAGTACAGGAGAAAGTGATCAAGTTGTAGCAGGAATAACTGAAATGCTTTGGGACAATAGCAGGGAGATTTATGCTGAAGACGAGTTTGATGAAGATGGGCTTTTAGTATATCAACCACCACCACTACATGATGTGTGGCTTGATGAATCAGAGCGCCGTGAGAAGAAATCAAGACTACGCAAGCAACGCGAGCGGAACTACAGTCGTGATGAAAGCATACAACAGCAAGTCATTGACAGAGTTCCAGAGGGAGCTAAAACTCCGCTCGTACCTGTGTCCAAATCGAAGGATGTTGTTCCAAACCTTGTTAGAGATGAGGATTCCCTAAGTGATCGTTCGACTGATTCCAGCATAATAGGATTAGTGCATGAACCAGAGGGAGAAATGTGGGCAGATCATCCAGATATTGTGCCCGACATAGAACCAGAACCTCCACCATCAGTAGTGTCGGAGGATGCTGAGCCTGTTGCCAATAGAACACGAAATAAACCACGTGAAGATTCTGAGCCCCAGTGGACTCGAGATGGCGATGGACGTTTGAAAAGGAAGCGATTGAATTTTTCCAAGATGAGTGATCAGGAATTTCGAATCAAGAAAGCTTCCATGTCCAAGAAGGACAAGCAAATACATTATGCCTCGCTGTGTGCCAATAGACCTCCTCGTGCTTGTAGACTCTCTCGAAAGAAGTTGAAGCATAGGCAGAAGATGGCATTCAGAAGACTTGAAGGCGATAGTATGTTGCAGAGAATGGATCAAGAGGATGAGCCAGTGACAGTTGAAAGTTTATTAAATAGTTCACTTGCGCCTTTTATTGAATTAGCTGCAAATGATTGCGGTTATCAGGGCAGTGTCAAGGAACTGATTTGTAACTGGGTTCACCCTCTCTTTCTCAAAGCAAAGTCTGCTGCAAGTAAAGATGATAATCCAAACTGGTGGGAAGCCATGAGAGGGCCTTTCGCTGATGAGTATTGGAAAGCTGCTGTTCTTGAACTTGAAACATTAGAAGGTATGGGTGCCTGGGATGTAGTAGACACTCCTAAAGACAAAAATGTGCTTGAAGGCACATGGGCATTCAAATTGAAACGATATCCTGATGGTTTGATCAAGAAGTTCAAAGCACGATTTTGTGCAAGAGGCGATCAGCAGATTGAAGGAGTTGATTTCTTCGAAACGTATGCACCGGTTGTACAATGGACAACTGTGCGTTTGATGCTTATTTTAGAAGTATTATTGGACCTTAAGTCCAAGCAGGGCGATGTGACCGCTGCTTTCTTACATGCAGACCTCAAGGAGGATGAAGAAGTGTATGTACAGATGCCACGTGGATTCCAGAAGAAGGGCAAAGTTCTCAAACTCAAGAAAACTTTGTATGGACTACGTCAGTCCCCGAGAGCTTTCTGGAAGTACATGGTGGAGAAAATGGAAATTTGTGACATGCCACAATCACAATTTGACCCATGTTTGTTCGTAGGAAAGAAAGTAATAGCTATTTGCTATGTTGACGATCTACTGTTCTGGGCAAAGGATGAGAAAGACATTCACGCCTTAGCAATGAAACTACGAGAAGTGGGTGTTGATTTGGAGCAAGAAGATGATGCTGCAGGTTTTCTTGGTGTGCGTTTAGAACGTGACACTGATACTGGTATGCTCGAGATGAAGCAGACTGGTTTAATAGATAGAGTAATTGAGACTATGGGTTTGGATATTGGTACTGTCAACGGAAAGGCCACTCCAGCCCAAAATGGTCCATTAGTCAAAGATCTAGATGGATTGGAACCAAGAAGAGATTTTGGCTACGCAAGTGTGGTCGGAATGCTGTTGTATCTGTCAGGGCATTCTCGTCCTGATATAGCATATGCTGTGAATTGCTGTGCAAGATACATGTTCAATCCAAGACGTTCTCATGAAGAGGCGTTGAAGCGCATCGGAAGGTATCTGAAGGCTACTAGAGATAGAGGCTTGATTTTGAATCCGATTTGTGCCAAAGATGGCAAGGCCGATGTGCTACAGATAGATAATTATCCTGATGCTGACTTTGCAGGCATGTGGGGATATGAAAGTAATGATGATCCTGCAAGTGTGAAGAGCAGGACAGGTTTTATTATTACGGTGGCAAACTGCCCAGTCTATTGGTGTTCGAAACTCCAAACTGAGACTGCATTGAGCACTATGGAGGCAGAGATTGTTGCTTTGTCTTTCAGTTGCCGATCATTATTCCCTGTGATGGATATGGTTGAATCGTTAGGATTGGCTGTAGGAATTCCAGCAGGAGAAACAACAATGAATGTTTCAATTCATGAGGATAATGCAGGTGCATTGATCCTGGCACAGACGTTGCCACCACAGCACACACCACGCAGCAAACACTATGCAATCAAGACAGTGTGGTTTCGTGAGCAAATTGTTCTACGAGGAATCAAGTTGTTGAAAATAGACACTGTGGAACAGCTCGGAGATATATTTACCAAGGGTCTCTCCAAGATTACTTTTGAGTACTTGCGAAGGAAGATCATGGGATGGTGAATTGAGCAATACCCAATGCATGGGATGCAGTTGGGATCGAGAGGGAGTGTTGGTGTAGTCCGTGATTGACTCGGACTCCCAAGTCACCAGTAAGTTGTGTACCCCTCTTATGTATCCGCGCTCAAAGTTCTTAAGGTCCCAACAGACATGTTTAATGTATAGGGTTAAGAATGAGGCGCGGGTATAGAGAATGAGACGCGTGTGAATGAAGAATGAGACACGCAGATGTCATTCGTTCCGCGTGAATGAAGAATGAGACACGCAGAAGGTCATTCCTTCGGCGAATTCCATAGGGAATCTTCTCCGTGTCAAGGAGTGTCAGCGAATGCTGTCATTCCTTCTGCGAATTCCATAGGGAATCTTCTCCGTGTCGGCGAAGGCATCTCATTCTTCCGCGAATTCCATAGGGAATCTTCTCCGTGTCGGCGAAGGCATCTCATTCCTCTGTGAATTCCATAGGGAATCATCTCCGTGTCAGCGAANGTTATAGTTATCAATCTTGTTCATTTCATGCTGTCAATTTCTTCATATTACACATGAAATTGCTACCCTTGTATTGCTCTTGCAGCCAAGATCGTTATGTGGTTATTTATGCATTTTGGTGAGTTTACTTGATACATTGTTTTTAATTAAAGTCCTAAATGTACACCTTTCACTGGCATCCGAACAGGCAATAATGTCACTAGAGGCATTAGACATGGAGGCCTGCAATGTCTTTAATACTTGTGTGGATGAAATGATAGAATTTAATTGTATCTGGATCCTCCCCACAAATTTGTGAAAAATGGATAGGTACATGTTGATTATAATTATAGGTAGGCACATGTTGATTAGTGATGCACAACCCCAATCCCACCACCAGCACCATCTTGGTATTGACACGGCATAATAGTCAATCAGAGGGCGGCACCGGTGTTTTTTCAGTTCCAGGTAGCATCGGCAAGAAAATCTAACAAGCTGATGGCCTCTCACCCAAGGAGTACATGCTGTTAACCACATGCATCACATTTTTTCCACCAATTATTTGCCCCGAGGCCTTCAATTTTTCATCCCGAGGTATACACTATTTCATCTCAAGGTCTACAGTTTTTCATCTTGAGGCCCACAGAAATAATGGCAGTGACATAGGCCAAGTATGGCCAGTCACGAGTCAAGCTTATTAGTGTGACTCGTGTATACGTCTGTACATCGTCGAAGACGATGAGAACTCTAAGAAGTTCTATAGAAAACTAATTTGATACCTGTACAAAATGATGTACTATTCCTATGTAAGATAGACTTCTCATTACATAGAATTCTATGCCTATAATGAGCTTATTTATGTGCACGATTCGTATATCGTGCTAGAGGATCAATTAACTTATAAAATCAATATCCAAACGAATCAATAAAATATCCCCCAATCAAATAATTAACCTTTAGTACTACATACGGCTCAGGTCACCAAACGAATGCTCGAACTGCTACCTAGCTATTACTTATCAAATAACGCGAGGTTCTGTACCCACCATAATTTGTGGTGGGTTTTCGCTACGTAGAACTATACCAGGATCTACACAAATCCACCACAAATTGTGGTGGGTTTGAAAATGGTTAGGATATAGGTCAATTAGTTTTCTTGGTCATGAGCTGCCAAAACAGATGTGTACTATTACTTTTGTTGCTCTCTGAAGATTCCGTTCAATGACCTACATCTTGGCTCAGGTCAAATTTCAGGATGCCCCCTCTCTGGGTTTCAACTGGTCAGTTGAGGGTGAAGCAGGAATGATAATAGGGTGTGGAGGTGACTGGGCATTCCCCAATGCACAGACTGTGATATGAAATCACACTCCATTGTTTTTTTTCCTCTGAAGCTCCCGTTCATCAGGTCACATCTTGCCTCATGCCAGATTTCAAGACCCCACCTGCCTCTGGGTTGCAACTGGTCAGTTGACGGTGAAGCAGGAATGATGATATGGTGTGGAGATGACTGGATATTTTCCAATGTACAGAAAATGATCTGAAAACACACCTGTTGCATCCTTGGGCCCATTGTTGCTTTTATTATTCTCCAAAGCTCCTGTTCATTGACCCACATCTTGGCTCAGGCCAAATTTCAGGGCCCCATCTCTGAGTTGCAACGCATCAGTTTTAGGGTGGTCAAATAATGAGGGTGGAGCCCAAACTATGATCGGGTCTGGAGGTATCTGGACATTCTACAAAGCACAGATAATAATATGAAAATAATCTTGCAGCATACTTTGTCATACTATTGTTTTTGTTACTCTTCAAAGCTCCTTTACATTGACCCACATTTTGGTTAAGACCAAATATCAGGACCAGGATGTGATGTATATTTGTTGTGAAACGTGTCATCATTTGAGTCCCTGTTCAGTTCAAATACTCTTGATCTATCTTTGTTGATCCTTTGGCTGTACTGACATTGGATGAAGAACTTGATGTGGAAACCTTTTTGAGCTTTTTTAGTGTGGGTGTCATTGGTGTTTTGCCATCAGACTGTTGTTGTTTGTTATTAAGCCACAGTTTGGCCTCTTCATATGTCATATTATTTTAGTGTCCAAGTTCACTCACTGCTGCCTGTCTTTGTTGTTTCTAGTTCCACTGTTGAAGGGGTTCATTATCTTAGTCAAGATGCGCTTCTGTATTAGGAATAAATATTGGATAATCACAACTGATTGAGATGACTCTGACCCTTGCACGGATGTGTCTTCTTAGTGGATGTGTCTTCTTTGATGTCAGGATCAGGTGTTTGAATCGTTTTCTCTTTGAAGGTCTGATTATGATCGTGGTCCATGGCTTTCTTTGCGGCCGATTTCAGTTTTAGTCAAGGATTAAATGCTCAATAGAATGGCATTATCATAACCAAGAGCCCCAGAAGTAGGTGACCAATTTGTAAGTGGTGAATACCATATACCATGGGAGTCCTTGACGATGCCTTCAGAGAAAGCATGAGACATGTCAACGGGGTTTCATTACCAACATTGTGTCTTGCCTTGGTTGTTCCATCTACATTTTGGTCAAATGATGACTATCAATTGCATGTGTTGAGTGGGAATCAATGCATCACTGGTGAGATGGATGAGTGGAGAAAGAAGTACCAAAGCCGTGCATCTAGAGACTTTTGGGAGAAGTTGGGGAGGGATAAGAATAAATGTGTTAAGAACACGAAAAAGCTTGATGGCCTCAATGCTGAGAAAATTGCAAGGGTGGTGAATGATGTGGTTGCTCCCAATGAAATGATAATCAGGGATGCTTAGAGTGAGGATGTAAGAGTGTTCTGCCAAAACCTTATTGGAAGGGCAGAGGTTAAAATACCTACAGAGTATAAAGATGTGGCTCAATATTGGTCACAATTCATTGCACTAATGATTAATTATTGCATGTGAATAAGTGGAATAAACTTTATCAAATTATGAAAAGAGTAGATGTCATAATTTTTTTATAGTAACAGAAAGGGGTCATTTTCTCATCTCTCATGCATCGTACTTTTTGTTGATAAAATATGTTATCATTCGTACATAAATCCAAAATCACGCCGGCGATAAGTGTTTTATCTAGCTAAAGAAAAATACCTAGGTAAATCAGGCAACCAACGGCCATCCGGTCTTAACCACCCCCACCATGACGAGCATCATCTCTCCTATAATAGGGTGGATTCTGGGCATTGCTGAATATTATTTTGTGGCTGCAACACTATCATTCGTCATGCTCACCTTCGCGAAGAGGCAATGCACAACACTTCAGTGATCAATTTGCACCAGCAACCAAGAAAAAGAGGGAGTGTGATAATAATTTACTCACACCCACCAAGATGAATAAAACTGCCCGGGCTATATCAAACTATGCCAAGGCCATGCTATCTACCCAAAACGACACAAAGTACACTCCACTGAATGCCCAGCCAAGTACGGAGAACACTGGAGTGAGCGGCCATTCCCTGGCACCATCACCACCTCAAAACGAAAATAATGTCTGCCCTCATCCTCCTGATTTATTTGATCAGGACAACAAAGACCAGCCAAGAAACAAGCTACGGCCATGAGCTCAATGAAACGCTGTCCTAGCCTTAAACCGAGGAAGATACTCTGCATTGTCCTTGTTGCCGATGTCAAAAAGCCCTATATTACAATATCTCGGCGCCCAACAGAACCTCCAAAATTGCGTCAACGGCCGTTCTACGGATCGGCTTTCATAAAAATCCCGAACGTCCATTCAATCGACGACCTCCTGGGTCGACCAGAAACTTGGTGGCAGGTTTATCCCTCACACAGGTTGATTGGTGTGGAATCAAGGGAAGCTGATGAAGACGGAGATGGCTGGATGACAGCTCAATTGCGAGTGAGGCTTCTGCTTCTGACCCTGATTGAGAAGAATGGGAGGTCCAAAATTAAGCAGCAATGAATGAATATTGGGCCCAGATACAACTGGCCTGACTTCGCCTCTACCATCCCAAGTATACCTCAGATGACTGGGGATCCAAAGTGCGGGGGCCATCAACATCAAACTCAAACTTACACCACCCTTTCCCAACGAATAATACTCCTCCCATGAGAAAGATAGTTCAGGTGACATGGGTGAGGACCCCACCAAGGAAATTATGCAACAACATGCCACCCACTCAGTCATTAAGCCAAGGGGGAGTAGCTTGAACAAGAGCAATTCAGAAGGGCAAAGATACTAATATTTTGTCCAAGATGCAAGCAGTCAGTGAGGTACATAAAACTGCCACCTCGACCAACCAACCAGATTCCTTTCCTATTTGTCTAAGGGGATCCATGAAAGACATGAACAAACCTGTTGGACTCATCACATTGAACGCATCATCTTCCTGGCAATGACCCGTCAGAAAGAGATCTTGAACTTAAACGAGTTAAGCACCACTTCATATGTTGCAACTGTTATTCAGACTCAGATGTGGGCAAGGATGCTTCGTAATGAGCTCTCTAACAGGAGGGAGCAACTCCACCAGACTCCACATGTTGAAGTCAATAAAGCTGCACTGGCTGCCCAAGCCCATCTC
>JAZGVS010000701.1:0-12744 GCA_037356235.1 Bacterosira constricta
GAGTTATATACACAACTTACGTACTCTATCCACTACTTCATAAGTGCTCAGGACACTTCAGGGGAACCGGCGAATTCAGACTCCCACCACTTGATCTGAAAGGTATCTGTCTGACCGGCACGAGCAATCGTGGATACTTTAGCAATGAATTAGCAACCTGGCTACCCCCCGTTTCCCTAGTTCTTGTAGAGATTTGTGTGAGACTCGGCTCCTCATCCAATCTCGCGTGGGCGCTGGGACGCCTCCAATGAGATTTGGGGTGTGCGGCGGTGGAACAAGGCAAAGGAATCATTAGAAAAGTATTAAGATATTAAATGAATTTACTTCATGTTCAAATTATTTACCTGAGTACGGGTGTACTTTTGCCAACTATTTTTGATACCCATCTCTTCCCCAACGACAACTGTGAATTCCTTAGAAATCAAAATATAGATTGTAGATGAATGTTAGCATATTTAACCCAGTATGCCAATCACCTGGAAGATCAGCAATGCAATCCTAAGCCTGAAGGAAGATTTCCGATTGGAGGTTGGCAATGGAATACGATATTTTATTATCCTGCATATCACGGACAAAGTTGGACATGTTCTCACTTGTCTTGGCATCACCAAAGAGGTATATCCAATGTGATTGGTAGTCGGAGGCTAAAGACCAGCCTCCGTCCTTGCCGTCAAGTAGTACACCTACATGCAACAGAAGGTCTAGTGCGATTGCTCTACAAAGAGAAGCAGCCTTGTTAATCTGAGTAATCCAAGATACATAGGCAATGTTGGCTCTGAAGCGATTTTGCAGATCCAAACATTTGTTTCCTATCCTGTGATTTGAAGCATGTTGTAAATTTCTTGTTGAACTTGGGTGGGCGTTGATTGAGCATGGACACCTACTTTTTATCATTCGTGGCTGGAAATACTCGTTCAAAGTGGTGGAGAGATGACCGCATAAATGTGTTAAATTGATGCAGGATTTAACCCTGGATCCAGTGAACTGCATGGTGTAGTTACTGACTCATATCCATCATACTCCATAATGATTAAAGTCCACTACTTCAAATACTGGCATACCACAGGGCGATGGGATTGCTTGATCATGTTGTGTGAAGATAGAGAAAATTGTGTCAAACGTAGTGTCAAACATAGTGTCCACGAAAAAAATCACCTTGTGGCAACATTGATGGGTTCCCTTGAAGAAGGTACTTGAATTCTGGCCACATTGATATAATAGCTTCAATCCTCCACGCTGGTAATTGCCGTAACAGAGTATAATGGCCTCCTGAACAGCATGTGGCCGCTTCTCTTTTATCTACAAGAGTATTATTATTTAGAACTCCTTTCTTGTCAGATCCCATGATGCATAACATGACGCACGATGTCGTGAAATGGACAACACCGTTGCTTCAGCAGACTTCCCAACCCCACGTGCAAAATTGGATACACTCTGAATGAAGGCCCAATGCTTCAATTTATTGTGATCAGCCAATTCGAGCCATAGTAAGTAGCTGGAAGTAGACTTGATGATGACTTGCCACATTCCTGTCCTCCAACTTTTTGTGATTCTTCACTCCTCTCCATTCACACATCTTATCCCACAAGTCGCCAAAGACGTCTAGTGCTTGATCAATGAATGTCAACATATCGATTCTTTCTACCCTTGCCTATGGGAGAAACATGCTGATGCTATCCTACAAGCATGTGGACTCCTACCCACCACACATGAACCCTGCTTATATTCGGGCCTTATTGAGGGTGAACAGGTCCTATCCAAGCGCCAATTAGATAATTTTGCAGTGGCAGTACAGAACGAGTGAACAGCAAACATCCTCTTTGATATGAGCGAATAGGTCTTGCGGATATGTACAATGGAATGGATATCCAACAAATTTGATGGTACAATAAAGTGTCAGTGAAAACATACATTGAGCGAATCAGCAAAACACGTCTTGCCAATTGGATGTCAGTCAAGAACATACCCAACAAACCGACCCCTCTCCCGACTAGGCAGCAATTCATGAAAGGTTTTCTCACTGCCGTTGGAGACCCAGACGACAAGGCCCAAGCCACCCTGGCAAAGAGGATGGCATTTGGATACAGAAATTGGATCGGCGAACTCATCTACGTCTCTACGCCATGATAACAGCTTGACCTGACATATCTTTTGCCACCGTCCGGTCCGCCCAGTACAGTGCATGTCCCCACGAACAACACTACAACGGGCTAAAACACCTCCTGAAGTACATGTACATCACTAGGGATGACGGCCTCTATTTTTGGCGCTCCCCTCCCAACATGGACCTCCCAGATGTCAGATGTACCACCACCACTTATCAACAGCAACACGCGCGACCTCATATTGGATGGCTGATCATCCCACGACCCTTGCGATCTCCATGCATATGTCGATGCAGAATGGGCAGCATGTCTGCGCACCCACAGATCCATGTCTGGTATGTGCCTCCATGCTGGTGGTACAGTGGTATACAAAACCAAGCCCCAGCCAACCATTGCCATGCCATCTACGGAATCATAATTTATAGGTGCCGCCGACGTTGGCAAGATGCTACTATATGTCCGCGGGGACATGTGAGACTTGGGCATTCCACAGAGCACTGCCTCCATTGTCTATGCATATGGAGACAACGGTGCCTGCACGGCAATGACAAACTCCCCAAACCCAATTCAGCAAACACACCACGTTGATACAAAGCACTTCGTCCTCTGTGAATGGGTAGAACGCGACCTCATCAAACTCAAGCGGGTCGACACTACACTCAACATGGCGGACCACTTCACAAAACAACTTGGCCCTCAACTCTTCCACCAACATGTCGACTACATCATGGGCCATATCCCACCTCAATACTCAGCTTGTTTCAAGCAAATGTATGCTCTCCTCCAGCTCCAGAGCCAAGTATCAAAGAAAACACCCACCACTACCACTCACAACCTACCCGCCCCAGCACCGATCCGACCAGCTGCAGCTGCTACAGCCAAACTTGTAATAAAATGGTCTCGTGTCCTGGGTCTACTTTCTTAGCCCTACTTTAGTATATGACACAGTCTCCAATTCAATATGGGATATCGGCTTGTGGGGGGGTGTCAGTATGAGTAGCTCTAGGTATCTAGGTACGGTAGTAGCTTTAACCCTAATAAGCCTACTTCCTTTACTCCTATACCTATACTATATACTACTGCATCATATTGCCGTAGCCGAGTAGACATTGTCAGTACTGGATAACAATAGTAGGGTCTCTGCCCTCTGCCATTCCATGACCCGGGTATTTGACAGCTGGGTCAAAAACGGCGGGACGACAACCTGGGTCGTTCTCGCGCGCAAGCAGGAGTCTTGACTGTCTTGAGTCAAACACTTCGTTTGATATTGCTTAGATACAGCATACATACGATAATCTGCTTCGACACCCACCTCCCAAAAATTGGCATGCCTGCCTATGCAGTAAAGTCAGCATAATTTGATCTTTGGTTTCCTTCAATTCAATTTTTTGTATCCATTATATATTGTATAATTTATTGATTGATTGTGATATGTATTATATCAATCAGTTGGTGCTGAATGACCCTTGCAGCAGGTATGTGGAGATATTCACGACAAAAAATAACATTACACATATAAACCTAATCATAATCCTAATCCTAGCTAGCTGCTTATCGTTTTGGATATCCTCTATTTTCTGATAGTTTGATCTTGATATTCGGGGTATGAAAGTCACACTGTTTTAGAAAGGCTTCATTCGGACATGATGCTTGCAATTCTTTCATTGATGTATTGTATTGTGTTTCATCAATATTTAGAGCATTCCGCAACAGCAATTTGTACGTTTGAATCTCGACACAGAGCTCATGACATAAAAGTATTCTCTCGTCGTCACCTAAAGTCAAATCACGAGCTTCTTTTGGGATTGAGTTGTCGTGTGGGAATGTGATGTTCGTTCTTGATCTGCCGCCTAACCCTAGTTCAATTTTATTCCAATCGTCTTGCATGTGCTCAGTTCGTATGACGAGGATATTTGACTTGTGTGGTATTGACTCAATATAATATTGGTAGTTGTAAAAGAGGTGAGCTTCGTACAGCTCTTTACCTCGTAGCATATCTCTGGCGCGTTCTTTGCATTCATCACTTGATCCTCCATCACCAGTCAATCCCAAAGATGCAAGCTTGTTGATTGTGGAGAAGCTACAATCTAAGTAAATCTGTTTTATTTGTTTCCAAAGTCCTCCTTCGTTGGAAAAGCCCTGGTCGTCTGGTCGTCCGTACACGAATGCCGATCGGGCCCTTGTCAATGGGTCTCTTACAACAAAAAGATAAAAGTCAGAATCGTCGGGGCAGTCGTAAACATCCTTGTGAAACGCGTGTGTGGCTGCTTTGGGCAGTCGTCCTGGTAGATATTGCATGTCATCCTGACAGTGAAGATTAAATCCCAGCGCGCAACCAATCGAGCTGCCAGCTGTTTTACCGACGTGGGTGAAACATATAGAAGACCCTTTAGGTGGTTGGACGTCCTGGAAGCGACGTACTTTTCGCGCCCACGCAGGCAATTTGTATCCTGGCCATAATATTTCAAACATGGAATGTTGCCGTGAGTATTTTTCTGGTATTGATTCCGGATGCCCTTTTTCTTCATTGCTTCTGAATAGCCGCGCTGATCCAGATGTGATATTACTGTATTCAGCAGCCTTTTTCTTTCCGGGGCCAGGTCCTGTTTCTGGCATTGTTTGGGATAGCAGTCCAATCCGTACACGCCATCCTTCCAAACTCGAAGTTGAAAGTAATGCTATGCCGCTGAGGAGAGTGATCAGAATGCCCCAAGACAACGGAGAATGGAATTGCGACCGTCGTCGTACCTCTGCATTCATTTTCGGCGCCTCGTCTGCAGCACCACTAGCTGATTGGATATCAACCATCATGTTTAGGTTGGTCTGTTTTTCTGTGTGCTTACCCTATGACCATGTCCAAATCATTTTGCCGCCATGGCGTTGAAATTGAGAGGTAGGAACCCGATTGGCGATATTCTATGAATTCCTATGTTCGCCAAGCTGAATCTAACTTGCCGCCACCCAAAAAGAGGGGTGCGCGCGGGATGATGGTGAGAACTGAGAACTGAGAACTGAGAACAGAAGAAGAGCTTGATGGAGAAAGCAGAGTCTCTGTTTAGATAGTGAGAGTGATACACCCCCCCACGCCCCTCTCTCTCTCAATCCTGTGTGTGCCAATATTCGTACTGCGTCGATACTGATACTTTAACTCTTTCCATAGCCATAGTGGGAATTTTTCAGTGAACCCTATTTGTGGCATAAAGCAATGGATGCCATGGACCTTGCGAGGGAGGTCATTGCATATACACAACCTCGCGACCGGTCCTCGCCTCTTGTCCTCGTTGTCTTCTGCCGCTCGTGGAGGGGACGTGACGTCCGAAACGAGAATAATACCATGCGAATCACCGCTCCTATTGAGAGTGGATGCCTGATTTTGAGCGTTGCCTTTCCTACGCCAAATTATGCGGCACCAACCATCGGGCACAATGCTCAAAATAATGTCCAGCAGGAAAGGACTACATTAGAATATGATGTTATCAATAATTTAGAAGGAGCTGCATCTTGCATCGAGGGACACATGTCATACCGAGACAATCATGATATTATGCTGTTTAAATTGTTGGATAATGGTGATTTAGGGGCCAATCCATTGGCAAGGTGGTCTTTATCCTTCGAGGTGGAGAGAGGGAATCAAACTGCTTCAAGATTACAGATAATACAGCAAATTTTGAGATCATTGTTGGTGAGGTAGGCAACTATTGCTCGTACTACATTGATGTGACTTTAATATAAAGCCCCATGCCGTCTGGTTGGTCTATCTGTAAACGCGTGAAAGAGAATGGTGCTTTGCTCAAAATACAACCAATATGGAGATAATCAGCTGACAAAAATTGAGACGGTTGGTATGTTCAGGTAGAATTATTCACATTGTGGTGTTCGCATATCTGGGAGCTAGTGGTGGTGATGAAGACGCGAAGATAAGAACTTAACAGTGAACGAGAAAAAGATCACACGAAAAAAAAGATATTGTAGCTCGTGCACAATCCAAGCTGGCGAATATTATCGCGCAAGAGCTTAGTGATATTGTAATAGGTCACAAACTTATCAACAACAGCGAGAGTATACAGTAGTGCTGCATTGTTCACCAACCCGTAGAATTACTCGCATCTCTTGCGTGTCAAATATCTTCTAGTTTTAGCTTTGGTTGCATGAAATGGAATTGAATCCCATCAACTCATTTAACTATTTGAGAAAACACATATCTACCTGGCACTGCCTCAAACTACTTCATTTCTCTCTCACCTCCTCTCCATAATTGTGACTGTCATGTCTTGATCTCGATAGCCCGGTGTGATTTTTATGTAATTGTCATAATAATTCTCACATGTAATATCTAATATAATATTTAAATTGTCAGTCATCGCATCGTACTAGCGAAGCATATCCTTGGCAAAACCCAACCCATCTTCCTCCAACTTTGCACAAACATTTTCTTTAGCCCGCTTAATAATGCCACGAACGTCTTCATTCTTCGACACCATTTGTTTCTTGTGCGCGTTAGGGTCGCCTCCTTTTTTTAGATCATATTTATTGATTGGCCGGAACGTTCCTTGTGGGTGATCCAGGAGTTTCCCTCGATCCTTTCGTTTGATACGTCTAACTTGAAATTCTGGCTGCAAAGTGGTGAAATACTCATCTATCGTCAATGGAGAATGTAATTTGGGATCGATGTGCAGAATCTTCGCCGTGCAAAGATTATTAGGTTCTCCAGCAACACCCGTTGGTTTGTAAAATTCAATCATATCACCCGCCCTTAGCGAATCCCAGCTGTCCTGCAAATCGGTGCTGCGTCTAGTCTGCCTCCTAGATACCCTGGTCTCCTCACCATTCTCTTCTTTGGAATCACTTTCATCGTGTTTCTTATCCTCATTTGTTGTGGACTTTTCCTCTGGTACTGCCTCATCAACTTCGGCAAGTTTCTTCTCCTGTTCTCCTTCCGCTAAACTTTTCTGAAGCACACATTGTAAATAAAACTCCTCATTCTTTAGATCAACTGCCCCTAGCCCTTTCCGTTTCAATTGCTTCGAATACTGTTCAAATTTAACAGGGCACCATTGGTGCCTGTCCTCTCCCTCCTTGCCATAGTAGGGAAATAGCCCCCTCCTCGAGGCAATAGAATAATCCATTCCATTACCACCTCTGATGTTCTGGTGAGGATACTCAATGTATTGAATTGGACAGTGCGTTTCGCCGTTCCAATCCGATAGAGCAAGGCCGACAGTTTCCTCTGTTGGGACAACTCGAACGGGGCAAATCTCTTTGGTTTTTTTTTTCGTATGCTCGTGCCAAAATAATTTGTCGGGCGCACCAATTTTGCAGTCATGAAAGGCGATTTTGAATGCATTGCTGGCATTTGCTTGGGCTAGACCATGGCAATTATTGGGGTATGAGTAACTGGGAGTGAAGAGCGCAACAAACAATGCGCTTGGGCTACGCTACTATTAGTATGTTTCACACAATGACGCACCTTTCTCTTCTCTTCCAGTCGCATCCATGGTACTCTCAACAAGCAGCTCTTCGCGCTGGCGTTTTTTCCCTGACAATTTAACAGTATCTTGCGGCTTCTGATTCTTCCCACTGCCGGCATCATCTTCACTATCCGAGCCTTTAGCACTGCTCTTCCCTGGGCTATTGCTATTTGTAGCATGTGCGTCTTGGGAAAATAAGGGAAAAGGCATATTCAGCATCTCATCCCCGGAGGACGCCGCGGACGAGTCATCGGACATGGCGATATACTGGGGTTTGGAGAGAAATTGACGAGGATTGAGGGAGGTTGGGAGAGCGAGGTGGCGGCTCGGAGTTGGAGATTGGATGGAGAGTGGAGAGAGATAGGTACTATAGATACCTGAGAGAATGGGGAGACGAGAGACGATGCGTTATTTATGCGTTGCCATTTTTTGCCATTCGCTACCACGACACACGATGTTGTATCGTTATATTTTTCTTTTTTTCAGGTTTGTCTCTGTTTTTGTTCTTTAGGATTGAACAAAATCTGATCTAAAACCTTAAAAAGCATTATAAATAATACCTAAGTAAGACTCTCTCTCCCCATCAATATTCGTTTGTAAGATACTATAAATTCCTACGTATGAAGCTGCATAAATCTGCTTTGGATTCATCATTCATCTGAATTTTCATAATTATCGATTCCTGCTGATTCATGATTCAGGGTTCATTCTATTCATGCAAGTGCAAGCAGGAGCTAGTGCAAGCACCTGCAAGCTGCAAGCGCTGCAAGAGGCTGCAAGCTGCACGCCACAGCATGCGAAGCACCAACTATCTGCGGAGGAGCTACAGATGAGATGCCGCCTATCAAGCAATGAATTACCCCATAAAAGAGCACGAACCTCAGGACGACTTCGAAGAATCATTGGTTCGCGCTGTTATTGAAGAGTGAGTCTCCGATGATCGTCTGATGGGTGAGATGGGTACATAATATTATGATACCACGCTATGTATCAAGCTATCAAGTGTGATTTTTCAGCCACCAATCACAATACTGACCTATACTCTTGTGAATTCCAGAGACCCTCCTGATGAGCAAGGAATTCGCGATGCGTGGGTAAAGCAGACTGGATGGCATCGTAAAGAAGATATTTATCTACGACGCAGCGAAAATAAGAAGCAACCATACGCCAATGATCAAAGATCAGTGCTGAAAAATAAAATAGAGGGTGCACATCAACCCCCTTCAGAGACACAAAACATTACTCCCAACAGCACTTGGTTTTTTAGGATCATAGCTATTGTCATCATGATCAGCTGTGTTCTCTTTGTCCGTATTTGTTGCAACAGACGACGTAGAAGGAGGAGGTTAGTCAGGAAGAAGATGCAGCACACTACTAGTTGGATTACGAACTTCTAAACCTAATTTCTGACAACAATGTAATAATGCTCTGCATTGTAATTTTGTTACACTATCGTACCCAGATCGTACCATACTTCAAACCATGTGTGTAAAAAGATAAAATAATGTCTCTCTATTTCAAGAACACCCTGACAGAACAATTCAGATGCTCCGTCATTTTTTATAAAACAATCGTAGAAATTTTCTAGTCTATCCATTTCTATCGCCACTATTCAAAAATCCAAGTTCCCTTCCAATAATTTCCAATACTCATCCATGATCTTCCACGGATAACATCAGAAATTTCCCACACAGTACCAGTATAATAAGCACTAAGCACCAGTAGGCCCTCCAACCATCATTCACCACCTCACGCACATTGATAAGACTCTGGAACAACTCTCACAGTCATATTATTTGGAATAGCCGCTCCACTCGTCGAATTGACCAAACTCGTAATCTCCATCGGACACATGAGACTCTGACTCGTGAACGCAATCTGGACGGGAAAGAACACATCCACATCATCCCCCGCAACCGAAAACTCCAACGATCCAGTGGAATTGTTCGCGTCAATGACATCATGATGCCAGCACATCATTCCCGTGTTGGGATCATGCTTGTATTGACCATCGATGGCTTCAATGGCAGGGGGGTCAGTGGTGCCCAAAGGAAAGAGAATGTTCACGTCCGTAATCACAGCGTCATTCCTCTGCAGTTCGAATTCCATATTGACAGTAATCGCACCACTTCCCTCATCCTCTGGCCAGCAATTCACAGTGAATGGTGCCGAATCCTCTCCGGAATAGTTCCAACGCAGAATACCCACTGGACGATTGATGGGGTATGGCTTCCCCCCCTTGAGGGTAAGTATGCCGCTGTTTTCGTAGTTCTTTTTGTCCACCTTGGGATGGGTTGCAAAACTCCAGCCAGCACCGCATTTTCCCGAGTAGACACTCTTGTTGACAGCGACGTTGGCAGTTGCTCCCGCGTCCGTGTTGGCCGTATATGTGATGGTACCCTTGACCTCGGACATTTTGACCTCCCCCTCGCGAGACATTTGGACATTGATCTTTTCCTCCACCACAACAGTAGCAGGAGCAGACGGGGCAGCTGACACGGCCGCAGCAGCGGGGGCACCAATACCAAGCCCGAACGGATCGGCGGCATTCCCCCCTCCCAAACCGCCGAGGTTGTCCTCCGCAAGCATACCCGCCATGAGCGAATCCTTCTTCTTCGCCCCACCAACGCCGCCGAGTTTCATTCCCTTGGCCACGACCTTGGGTGCCTCTGGTTCCGGTTCGCTCGACTTGCCGAGGTTGGCATACGGATTGTCCGACATGCCGCTTCCAAATCCACCCTGGCCGCTGTCTCCACCGCCCATGCCTCCCCCCTGCTGTGAGAACATGTCGAACCCACCTGCACCAGCCCCCTGCTGGGGTCCCCCGCCACCGAAGCCCACCATGCCCGTCTGAGGACGAGCCGCTGCGCCTGATCCCCCACTCATCAAATTATCCCTCAATGCCGCCATCTGACGTTCCTTAATAGCCTTGGCCTGCACCTGCATCTGCTCCTTCGCAGCATCCTCCTTGCTCTTCTTGAGCATGAGTGCCATCTCCTCCTCGTGACTGTGCATTTCCAAATTCGTTCGGATTGTGGAGGGAGAAATATCCTCTTTGTATCCTCCCGTGGTCAAGACCTCATCGAATGCGAATATGATTTCGAACGCGTGCTCGTTAATGGCATGTTCGGATATACTCCCAGTCACGTCGGGCACGACCTTCGCCAAGAGACGCAAGGTGCCCAAATCTTCGACAATGTTACTCGCCTTCGTGGTAATTAATAGTAAAAACATGTTATTCTCCAACGGCTGGTAGACATATCGTACAGCATCGGTTTCGACAAAGGTGTGCTGTTTCGAATGGCCCATTAACTTTGGAAAGGCGGCGAGGAGTCCCTCCACGCGCAGACGGTTCATTTCGACGAATTGACGCGAAACCAAGGGTTTGGCGCCGCGGTTGGAGAGGATTGCGGCTGAGAGGACTACCATTTTGTTGTTATTTTAGTGGGATGCGGATGTTCTTTTGTTGTGTAAATAGAACGATGTTGGGCTATTGCGATTGGTAGTTGGTATTGGTAGATATTATTGCTGTTGCTATCGGCCATGGTCGGCGGTCGGAACCGGAACGGTCACAACTTGTGAATCTTAATCTCATATGGAGGAATCAGTACTCCCGTTTATATCAAAATAAACCAGTTTCAACTGCTGTGTGCGACACGGCCATCTCGAATTGTAACACGATTTCTCATCTTTCTTGACCTTAACTTCAAAATCAGTCCACCTTCAAGAAGTGATTTGAATAGCATATTAGATCATCCCAAATAGCAGCATTATTTATTAGCTTTATTAAATTGTATCCATGGGAATTCCAAGGACTGATATACAGGCGGAGAAGCTGGAAGCAGTTGGCCGACGCAGCGAGAACACATGGAACATTGAGAGTGCCGATGATTGTACCGGCGAAATGGAGCCAAGTATGATGTATCCAGCGACAGGAGCAGATGTGACAATAAGTCATCATAATCACTCTGATTTATTCTAATGCTCCTGGTATGTGTGGAAAATATTTCATTGTTACACACCACTGACACTGACTGCTGGTGATGACTCTGACTCTGACTGAGACTCTGACTCTGATGGGGAATGGTCGGCATTCTATGACTACGAATACGAAG
Source organism: Bacterosira constricta (assembly GCA_037356235.1). Classification (NCBI taxonomy): domain Eukaryota; phylum Bacillariophyta; class Thalassiosirophyceae; order Thalassiosirales; family Thalassiosiraceae; genus Bacterosira; species Bacterosira constricta. The sequence goes on from JAZGVS010000701.1 coordinate 11,689, forward strand.
GAGATTAACAAAGAAGGTTGTTGATACTTGGAAGATCAACGATGATAGATTAGAACCCCTGTATTTAGTATGGCAAAACAACTTGGGGGCATCTCTCAAGAAGCTATCCGAATATGACAATCGTGTGTAGTTCATCCAAATCAAATTGGCTGTACTAATAACGACGTTTCTTGTTGTTATTGGGAACTTGTACAAGGGACAAAATATCCTTCTCTAGGCAACTCCTGGTAGCCTACTTATCTTCTTACCTGAGTGATAGCAGTCACAATTCTCTTGCTTGTGTTTCCAAGTTTGGAAACAGACTTGTGGAAGATATTCCAAAAGCACCCATGGGTCCCGAAGTATCAAAAATTGCTTTTGGTTCCCTCTACCTCTACAAGTGGGTCATTGGCCTTCTCATTTTTGTTTACAGAATGTAGTTTCTTCTCGCTATATATTGTCTCTTTTTTTATTAGCACCACAGCCACAGCATCAACTCTCCATCGCATAATTTGCATCAGCGATCAGCATCAGCATCCTCCTCAGCCCTCTCTAGGAACAGTACTAGAGGTCAGACACCAATAAATGTTGGCATTGAAAAGATGAGAAGTGGTGGCATTGGTTTGATCAGGCCATCAAACTGACAAGCTCAATTGGTGATTGGATTCGTGTTATGGGATTTACTGTATTCTTAGTATATGTGCTGATGGTTTTCTGATTCTTTTCAATATCCTACTCATTTTTTCATGTATTTCGTCTCAACACAGATTCCAAGCTATGATTAAGAAGGCAATGCTAGTTGGAGACAACTACAGACCTCCCAATAGCAATATGAAGCTTATTTCTACTGACTTGCTAGAGATTAATCACAACAAGATTATGGAGAAGAATCTGCTGGACTTGCGGAAGCGCGGGAGAAGTTTGGGTACTTGGCCATGGGTATGGGTGATGGTGCAACTATTCATCAGGCGTCACGTTATTGTTAGGTGAATTGAATTTCTTAGTAAATCAGATTACAAATCTATGGCTAGTTTGAATCCGGACACTCAAACATGATGTAATAATATCATGCGGTCT
>JAZGVS010000702.1:0-12735 GCA_037356235.1 Bacterosira constricta
GAGGAGCCACTAACAAAGGTTCAACAAGAGGCCAAGAAGTTTTTCTTACCATCCCGTCCAGAGCTGTCAAACTTTAAGTAGCAGCAAGCTAGACCACATATGTATCTCAAAGATACCTATGCTGCTTCCGACTGGGGCCAAGGAGGACCTTGGCCGTACTGTGTTTTGTGTCTGAGCCAAGATATCAACCTTGTGTCCGAATTGGGGTGTATGTATTGCGAATTAGAATTACGAAATTATGATGTACAATCGTATTCATCTCTTGATGGTAGACTTTGTGTTTATCCTCGCGGCTCTGACTCGCTTGCTTCGCATATCCAGCGATAGCCAGCGATCCTGTAGGTTTTTATTCCCACGTAGAGCCGTACCTTACGAGCACTGCCCGGCAGTTCTGGCGGCGCCGGCGCCGGCGGGACCCACTCACCACCGACTCATACTCACCGACCAGACGATGATGGCGAATCAACAAGCACCCTAGCATCCACCGCAGCAGCACAGTGCCACAAACGACCAATACTCCTACGATGAAATTCCGCCCGCTCTGTATTGACTATCACGCCCGAGCGCAAGAGATCATCGCCACGGAACGCGACATCTACGCTCGCCGGACGGCACTACGCACGCTGCCGAATCCCTCGCCGCCGTGCAACCGGCGTCTTCCGAATTCTTCACACTGCAGCGATGGCATTGGTTCGAACCGTGGCGATACTTCCTGTGACGGTAAAGACAATCAAAACGAGGATATTTCTAGTAGTGACGGTGGTGATGCCGATGCTGATGGATTACCCGGTGAAAATGGCCGACCTGCCAGGCAAACAGTTGGGCAGCACAATGACAGTGGCGATTCGGTTGAGCAGCCCAATGAGAGTGGCAATTCCACAGAAGGAACAGTGCAGAAAGTGAGTCGTATCGCCACCTCATGAATTCAATATTCATTCATGCTGATGTAGTAGTTCATTCTATTCCTGCTGTGTTAACTCATTCTAATCATCATTATTATTCGCTTGCATATACCACGGCAGACGGCTGATACAGGTACTGAAGGCGGAACGAATAACTCAAGGCGACGCATTCAATCCATAATGGAAATTCTTGGTCCTGCTGTCCACCCTTCTGAATGCGCATTACGGACCATTGCGCCAGTGACGAAAGGTCCAGTCAGAGGGCACAAACTTCCCGTTGCAACATCCAAACCTTTGGAAGATATTACCAAATTTCATCTGGACCACGTAGAAAAGAAGCGTATTGCTGCCATTGGATCATTGGAAAGTGGCAGGTCAAGGTTTGATTCCTTCAATGATATTATCTCAGTATTTTCATCAGGGGATTGTCGACAGAATGAATGCCGTGAGTCAAAAGATACTACTTTTGTGGATACAATGAAAATTGTTTACGCACGAAGCAGCAACATCAGTAATTACGATGGAAGATCTTGCCTTGATCGTGATGCCGAGAAAGAAAATGCGCTGAAATATCAGATATGGTCTCAGCACGTGAAGAATCTACCAATGCCCAAGTCAGCCTACCTGAAACACGAGCCGGAAGATCTCACCAAAATATACCGTCTCAAGTCACTACATTCATCTGCTACTACAACTTTCGCCGACGGACTTTCAAAGTCATTTAGGCCTCAACTTGGTGCGCTGAAGAGTGAATGCCATCGCCAAAGAAATATCACTGAGGAAGCTTCATCTACTGGCAATCCAGGCAACACTTCTACCAAACCTAAATTTGATCTCGAATCTTGTGGTATTTCCGAGTCAAAAAAGAAGGAGGATTACTCATTGAGATTGAATTTGGTTCCTTTCACGCAGTTTCTTGAAGATCGCCATGATGCTGGGTCAAATGAGGATATCAATGTAAGTTGGGCATTGTCAATTTGTACTTAATTTGTGTTCTTGATATATCCATAATTTCAACACTGATTTTCTCTAAAATCACTACCCATTCGATATTTTCAGAAGAAGAACTTCCTTGAGCACACCACCATGCAATTCACTGCTACTTCCAAAGATGATGACTCGATGCAATTACCTCCATCGTTAGCCCTAGTGGACAATCCAATAAGCTTCACCATTAGAGTAGACCCTGACTTTGATTCATTATGTAAACCATCGCCAAAAATGATACGCAAGCCCCTCCATGAACTACTGAAGCCGCTGTATGATATGTGCAGTGCAAGCTTGATATCAGCGCGCATCCACTTGCCAGGTCGGTTTGAGGCGCATGAACTGCCAGATGGTCTTTCGAGTTTTCTTCTCCCTCAAACTAGCCATCAGTTCGATTTCTTGGATAAGGCATTGAAAATCTTCAAAGAATCAGTTATTCAGGACCAATCACTGGAATCGATGCTGGCAGTCCACGATTCTAGAGGTGTGGCGAATGTTATGAAATTTCTACCACGAAAGATAAGTTTAGATACCGACTTTGGACCGCCAGCCTTGCTGCCCGAGACAAACGCCACGCCGAAGCTGAATGAAAACGAAAGCCTAGGCCCTTCGATCCTAAAGTTGCCCTCCTTTTCTAGAATGATGCCCTCTTCTGGTGCGAGGAAGATGCCAAATGCAGCAGGCAAACAGAGAGGAGAGAAGAAACGTCATATGCGCTTCGTTGAATCTTCTTCTCGTGTGAGCAAAGTATATGCTCTCAAAAATGTAGTAAACTCCACCAAGGTCACTTGCCTCTTTCTTCCTCAAAGCATCGTTGAAAATAGCGCTGGTGTTTTTGCTGAGATAAAAAAACTACGCCAATCTATGGATGATCAGGAGACAGCATCACGAGCTCTCGTATCAACCATTCGCTCGTGTGTGCCATCAACCAACGCGCCAGATGGTATTGCATTGCTTCAAAATCAATGTTCAAATTATCCTATTGCTCAGTGGTTTGAAAGTGACGGTACTTACAATGCCGCTCGGGGTAACGTCTCGGACCTTGATTCAACGATCCTCACCTTGAAGAGGAGAACTTTTTGCCGTGCTTCAACCGCGCGGAAGAATGGCGAAGGGTCTCGTTGTTTATTGCTCACTGGGTGTAGCTCCAGAAAGAATGCTCAGCATAAATACTCTTATCGTGGGTTCTTGACCAATCAAGTCGTCTATGACACAAACACCGTCCAGCTTCGATACAACGCGATGATCCAACTGGAGAAGTGTTATGCCCGTAAGAGCAATTTGGCGCCACCCCAACCTCGATTGTATGAGGTATTCTTCTCCCGTATGGCCTTGGACATTTTGGGCGAAGCATTTACTCGCCATAAAGTTATGTCTAGCAAAAGTCGAGGCACAAAGCGCAGTGCTCCATACGCTCTTCGTTTAAAGACTAAAAGGCATGGGCAGCGTCAGGTCACTCCAAACAAAGTAAATGGTGCAACGAAGGTGTCACCGAAAGCTAAATCCAAGTTTCATATCGTGGTTTCAAAGATTGACGAGCTGGCAATATGTTTTACTAAGAGATTGATAGACACAACCGAAACTCGTTGCGGTGCAGACACTAGGCACACCGTAGAAGCACTTGGACAAAACAGTTTGAAATGTACAGGGGAATTATTGCATCTACTCACAAAAGCTCAAGAATTGGAGGACGAGAAGAAGTCTTATCTTGACGAATTGGCGGTGGTGAATAGAGGCCGCGTAAACACGCCAAAGCATGCTCCATTTGAAGGCTTAGGGAATGGAGCTGACGCTAGCAAAGAGAATGCACCCCCCCATCAAGCTATTACTGTTGACTTGACGGTCCCCAATGATAGTCAATTGATTGGAAAACGCAAGGCTGAGCTGGCAGCGTCGGAGTTGGCAACACATGAGTTGACTGTGTGCGAGCACAAGGAGAAGAAGAGGAAGAAGGACAAGAAAAAAGACAAGAAACGCAAGAAGAAGGACAAGAAGAAAAAAGACAAGAAGAAAAGCAAGAAGGACCATAAGAGAAAGTCCAGGGATTCTGTTCAGCACGACGATAGCTCGCCCAAGAAACGCAAAGTGGTTGAAATTGTGCCAAAGGTACGAGATCAGCCTTCATCTACGGCTAGGTCAAATAATCAAACCGTGTATGTTGCAGTACCATCCATTACTGTTGGCATGACCCCAATCAATCCTCCTAAAAAGCTAGAGCTTTTGAAGAAATTGCAAGCTGGTAAAAAAATTGCAGTTCCGTCTATTACTGTTGGCATGACCCCAATCAATCTTCCTAAAAAGCTAGAGCTTTTGAGGAAATCACAAGCTGTTGAAAAGGCTGCAGTCCCATATATTCATGTTGGCATGACCCCAATTAATCTTCCTAAAAAGCTAGAGCTTTTAAGGAAATCGCAAGCTATTGAAAAGGTCCAAGATGACCAATCGCCACACGAAAATATGGGTCCGCTTGTGGGAGACATCGATCAGGCTCCCAAGAGTATTTTTTTCGAAGCACCGTCAGGTGATTTAGAATTGGAAGACAATGGCGCGAAAGATACCACTGCAGCCGACGACTCTATTGTTCATTTGAACCCAGGCATAAAGCTGAATCATCGATGTCGTGATCCCGAGAGTGAAAGTGCCCAGTCTCATGACATTCATCTCAGAGAACACGAAAAAGATTACAATGCGAGCTCATCCGTATGCAACGTCATGAAAGCGCATTGTACAAATGATACCAACAAATCTCATTATCTTGACAAACCCGGCAACGACTTTTCTCTTGAGTCGCAGACGGAGGAGTCATGGAAGGAGTCACCAAGCACCGATGAAGGATGTCAACCCGAACACCATGCAAAAAAAACCCTAAACTTACTGACTAAAGGAACTGAAGGACGTTGTCCTCCGCGAACTCTTTTAACTTCTGAGAGCTTCCTCGAGACATTTGGAGAAATTGTAGCAGAACTGGCTAGTGGCCGTTGGAAGACAACTCTTTCCCAGCATGAGATTGGTAGTGTTAATAATACTTCAGAAGGGATTGTCGTGTGTGATTGTCCATTGCTTGACATTGCGGGTGCAGATATTGAGTTGTCGAATAATAGCGCTATCATTTTGCAATATCTATCATCTTGGTCGGAGGACAATCAGAATGAAAATCGTGGAGGAAACACAACGAGCGTTCAGCAGGGTGCCAAAGCTTTCATTCGTCGTTTGGTATTGCTTGCTGCATCCGGACGCTTTTCTCATATCCATGTAATACTTTGCCTCGACGTTGAAATGTCCTCTCATTTGTCCTCAGATATTGTGACGTTGCAAAACGCAGTGGTCCAGCAAAGTGGCTGCCCGTGCGAACGTGTCACTTTTGAATACGTCGCCCCTCGAGCTCTTGCCGCTTCGATTGCAATTCGATCAGCGTATGTTTCTACTCCACAAGAAAGCTATGACATTTCCGAATTCCTTACTTCGGATGAAGATGTTCAAGAAAGGGCACGTTTTCTAGTTATGCTTGTTCCTATGATGACTGTGCACATGTCATTGAGGTGTCTTGGCTTTTCTACAGAACCAAATGAAAATGTCATTCAGTCTGACGAGGCACTGCAGAATTTATTTGTTATGGCAAGGAACACATCGCGTGACCTGTTTCCTTACAAAATGGAGGGTGTCTTATCGTCAGATTGTGCTGAACAACTGTGGCTGGCACTGAATGTGGACATCTCACACGCCCATTGAAGTTTACTTTTATCAATGTGAGCTGCCATACGCACAAAAAACTATGTTGGCTTCCGAGTAAAAAAAAAACACCATCTCAACTCAGAGGAGCGAACTTTTGAATTGAGAATGGTCTTTACTCTAATTACTGAACCTAGTATGCATCTCTCTTTTTTTGTGATAAGTCGACAACAATATATGATCCACCTGAAAAGAGTACCAGTGCGAGCGGCAGCAGGACAAGTAGTGACCTGTTGTACATTACTGTGATATTTTGTACAAAATGTGAATCAACGCATTGCTCCTGTTAACCTATCTGGAAATTTGAATCATTCATTTTTTACTGATGATACTCGATACTATAGAGTTATTATTTAGTGTGTTTGCTCAATAGCTTTACTTCATATTACTCCTGTTGAATCTTTTACACAACTGGATGAAGTTGGAGTAAAATCACTAAATCCCATTGGATGTTGCTCATTGCTTGCAAATGGAAATATCTTTTTGAAGGCAATAACACCAAGCAAGGGCTGATTGACCATGTTTTTTGAGCAACATCTAAAACGTCACGTGAAACTGGCTCTGGATCTTCAAAAGCCGCTGCCAGATAGTGAATCACTGTGGGATGCACGTGTGCAATTGAAACTCCTTGGTGGGGCTTCTTCGACTGTTCAATACGTGTGCTTAAAATCACTACCGTCCGGAGACAATTCTGCTGCAGCTGAATCTGTTACACAACTGGATGCATATAGGTTTATGCTCCGCCCATGCTTCTCTCTGACAATTCCTCGAGCAATATTGGTGGATTCTGCAGTTCCCACACAAAAACATTGCGCTGACCTCCTTTTCTTTATCACAATGGATGCATTGGCCAATCTTTGCCTGAGTTTTGACTTCCTTTAACATGCCATCCAAGCAAGAACACTTGGTGCGTTTGGAGTAGAATTTGATTGTGTCTTGACTGCTTGACAGAATCATGTCTCTGATCTTGGCTCTTCCTTTGCGGCTGTACAAAATGCCCCAAGTAGTATTTTTGTCTTCGTCGTCCAGCCGAAGGATACCTACAGCAATGGCAGCTGCGAAGTCATAGTTCTTCTGTTCCTGTTTTAGGACCTGGTCTGTACCCAACTTGATAAAATATGACTTGACATAGTTTGTCTTGCTGACATCCGCCCACACATCTGTATGGTTATTTTTGGTCGTGTCCATTGCCAACATCACAGCCGTTAACGGAGTCAAATCATCTTCGCATACCTGGAATATGATGTGCGTGGAAAAATACAGGTTATGATATAGCAATACAGAACCGTAGGGGACAATAAACTGGTCACATACCCTGTATAATTCGCTAGTAAAATTATCAATGAACTCTAAACAGCCTTTTGGAAATTCAGATGGAATTCCATGGGTGCATGGTGGCGAAAGTAGCTGAGATCCCTTCCTCGCCTTTCTTGCTTTCCCTTGGCTCTTTTTTCGCGATGGCATACTGGATATCAAGAAATGAAAAGTGCTTGCGTCGCAAACGTTTTAGTGGCTTCAAGTGAGACGGCGAAAAGAGCAGCGAGGAAAGAGAGAGAAGTTTCAAATTAAATTCAATCGCGATCCAGTCTGGATCCAGTCTGGATTCATACATTTCAAGTTTGAAAACGGTTTTTGAAAAGATTAGAAGTTATTATGAACAACTTCTACGACGTCGAAGTGTAGGTTACAGGAGAAGTGAATATCCTGAGGTCAAGGGTGAATCTGACGTCCTAAAAGGTTCTTGTGAATACCTGAGCGAGAGACAGAATAGAGTCATTGCAGAGCCGAGGCTTGCATTTGGCTTGTAACACCGCATATCCTGAACTTCATCTGTGCTTCGCTATCCCTGCTGCCTCCTCAAATGGTTGATGAGGTTGGTGGTCAGAATTGAATTTTGTACTGTAGTTTATCCGGTATTGTAATAGAAAACTGTGCAGGGCTGCTTCCTCCTCAAAAGGGCAGGTAACCTGCTGTAAATTCCTGCGATATTATGGACGTCATGATGTGAGAGGAGGTCCGAGGCCCGTCTCTGAGTTGCGTACTGTTGTGAAGCACCCCAAAACAAGCAGACCAAGCGCCATGGAACAACATCGACTGAAAGGAGAAAGTTATATTGGAGAAAGTTATATTGTAATAAGTAGGATGTTATATTAAAAATATTGTAGTTGAAAGTACTGTCAAAGCGATTGCAAAGTCTCCCTTCATAGTCCCAAGGTTCTGAGAAGCAGGCATAGGCTTGTCATCTATAGGCATTTCTTTCATTTTGAGCTTGTGAATCAATTGGTACAATCCATGGCCTCCAGAAGCGAGACCAGAGCCACCAACGTGGACACCAATAATGTAAGGCATGCTTTCATTTTCTGCATTCTTGAAGAATCCAAACACAGGGCCACCCTAATTTACGTATCAGAAAAGTATGATATCAACGCTGAGCTGAATGTTGAGTGTATAAGTAGACATCATTCAACAAAATCGCTTACGGAGTGTCCGTCTGAAGAATCGATTGAGTGTTTCATTAGCAAGCTCTTTGTACCACCGGGAGTAAAATACGAGCGAGCTGAGTGAATAGATGAGGTGTGATGGTAGAGGGGTCTCTGCCCATCCGATCTATCTGCTATCGAGTTGAGTAAAAGGAAGAAAAGTATGCTGTCAACACATGGCACGGAAACAACAAAATAGTATATGCATGTAAAAGTAAATGCGTGTGTACCTCCATAACCTATATGTCTCCAATAGCTTCTGCCATTCCATCGACGTTTGTACTCTTTGAACCCCCAGTTTCCAGTCTTTTCACCAATGTGCCAGTTGAGTCTGACAACGACATAGTCCCAAGCAAATTGAGCTTCATAATAATTTTTCCGACTAGGAATTTTACGATCATACCAGCCATGTACTGCATTGGCAGAGCCAAAGGGCGCATGTTCATCGTAATATGCTGGTGTGAACTTCATCCACCCAACAGAGCCATCTGCACGACGATCGAGACAGTGTTGCGCAGTGAGCATCAAATTTGTACCTACCATGGTACCTGTGCACGAACCCTTTGCTGTTTGAACTTTTCCCACCGCACTCCATGGCCATGCTTTGTCTTTAAATCCTCTTCTATCATCGCTTTCTTTCAAGCTTGTTCTTCTCTCCATTCTTGTACCACGGCTAGGTAAAACAACAAACTCCATTGGTGCACATGCATTTCGATGTTGATGCAATTCACATTTAGTTCTAACTTCATTGTCTTGGATCAATGTAATATTGGCGCCGCGCAAATTACCATCAGATCCAACAAATACTATGCAGGAGAAGTGACATATCCCAAAAAGTAGCTTGTGGAAGCACTTCATATTAATTTTCTGGTTGCTTTTTGGTTACCAAAGTATCGTATTGTTGAGTTTTCAATTGTTGTTTTGGTGATAGCGTAAGGTGTAGCAGTGTAGTAGAAGTGATTGATTGGTGTAGGCTAAGATTGAGATCATTCTGGTTGATCTTCGTCATAATTTGTTCTTTTATTTCACTTCCAAAGAAGAGTGCACACAACTGGCGTTCCTGAAGATTTTCTGCGCAGCAGCGGGATGTGGGATATGGGATTGCGCTGGATGTGATGGTATTGCGCGTTCTTTTCTCGACAGCGCCAATCGTGTTTTTGGTTTCTAGGTTCGGCAGGTGAAAACGAGAGCACCAGTGTCCACCTAGCTACAAGTGAACAATCAACGTATCAGCAACGTATCACATCATGGTTCATGGTTGTAATATTTCTTACACTTTTCAGCTCTTTGTAGTTGACGTTTTGCAACACCACCAGAGCCCCATCCATGTATGGCCCATCATGGGACGGCATCGCATTGCCCATGCGATTTTTCTGTATTGTATGCGTGTATCCAAAATCTACAGATGAATGAAATGTAAAATGATGTACGATACGATATCAACACAGAACAATCTACCTACGATAGTATGCAATCACGACATAAATAAAAAATACCTCTAGAGGTACCTACATACGAAGGTATCCATCAAAACGACGTACAGACTTTCGGACAGATCCACTAAAATCTACACACAGATGTCCAAAATCCAAATCCAGATGGCGCGATGGCCAAGAACAAATAATATTCTGACCGCGGCTTCTGACTTCTGACGGCATGCACCACAAAACAATCGGCACCACCCATTACCAGTATCGTACGATATCGTAACCATTCACGTTCCTCCACATCAAACAGCATCCCTCAAACTGTACTACTGCATTTAGACGCGACGAAGAATACCCAACTCCGTTTAGCTCTTGGCAGGGAGAAATTCGTCAATTGAAATAATCACATGATGGACGCCCATCATTCTGTCACCGAACACTCTTGCTCTTACTCATGCAGCTGTCACGAAGAGGACAGCTCAACTGCAAATACTACCTCTACAGCTCCAGCCATGCATGATGAGACGCGTCACAACACATCACCCCAAAGAAACATGTTTCACAATGCTAGAAAATATCACATTGCATTGGCAGTTGTACTCGCCATGACGGTACCCACAATTCCAGCATTTACTGTAGAACAATCCTCACGAAAATACACAAGGCAGAGTGCTTCTCCGGCACTTTCTAGAATGAAATTTGATGCACAGTCTCGTCCCAGACATTACGTTCTATCAGCAGTCAACGGTGACGATTATGAAGACGAAGAAGAACTAGACGAAATGCCCCCAGCAATCGATGGATTCGATTTCGAAGATGAAATAGTCTTGACACAAGACGATGTGCAATCCATGACAGTGGCCCAATTAAAGCAACAGTTGCGATTACGAGGAAGGAAAGTTGTGGGGAACAAGGCTCAATTGGTGGAGCGATTGTTGGATATGAATACCGTGGATGATGAAGCTGCAGCTATGGATAGTACCATGGATTTGCAGCCTGGATATTCCAAGTATCAAAAACCGTTTAACTCCAAGAAGATTGAAAGCGTCGAAGAAGAGAATAGCGAAACGAATGAAAAGAAGAAGGTGGATGATTCCAAGAGGGTAGCGGACGCCAAGAGGGTAGTGGAAGCCAAGGCAAGGGGAGCTGACATAGTTGATGTTACCAATTTTATTGATGTACAAGAGGTTGGAAAGGCATTCCGCTCTTCTGATCGTGAGAAGGTTAATGTTGATGCTACCATTGACGTGGAAGCCAAGAGTGATGACGGCACGATTGAAGAAAGCAGCAGCAAAGAAGATGAAGAAGCAAGCTCGTCCTCCTCTCCAGAGGTATGGGGAGACGATGCTCGTATAATTGACGATTACGAAGGACGCTCCGTGGTCGTTGACGGATTATCTCGCACTGTTATTGAATACACCGGTGCCAATAATACAATTGTTCAAGCCTACGTTGTAGGATCGCGTGACTCGCTAAAGAACTTTCTACGGGGAGGACAAGCTGCGGCGGCGCAACAAAAAGCTCAGAATGATACAAGCAAAACTCCCGTCTATTCCTCCATGGAGGAAGAAGTGTACGCCATACAAAAAAAGCGTGAAACAGAATTAAAACGCGGACTCATCCGGCAAGATGAAGTGGAAGGTCAGCACGACGCTTCCGACCCCGGAACGATGCACGATACTATAGAACGTGACTATGGAGATTGGGGCGTCTATACCCCCACGGGAGCACAGCTCTCATCGACCGAAGTGCAGGGTGTGTTGCTCCTCTCGGATGTGTATGGCCCGTATACTGACAATACGCAGGCGTTGGCGGATAAGATTGCGTTTGAGTGTCAGCCCGTGGTGGTAATTGTTCCGGATTTGTTCCGTGGAAAGCCCTGGACGGCGGATGCGAAAGCGGACGAGGATGGCGTGGAGAGGAATGCAGAAGGTCAGGCGTATGAGGAATGGAGAGCGATGCATCCCGATGGGAGGGTGGATGTGGATATCCGCGCGTCTGCGGCTGTTCTTCGTGAACGGTATGCTGTGGCATCCATCGCCGTTTGGGGGACATGTTATGGAGGTGGACGCGCTCTCGAGGCGGCGGCTGGATGGTATGCGGGCGGTGCATCGGCGTATTATGAGGATGCATTGGGAGGAAATCGGAAGCTTCCGCCGCATGTTGATCCTGTCGCTGCCGTGGCGTGGTATCCCACTCGATACGATGCAAGAAAGTTGTTCGGTAAGGATAATGAGGGATTCCGAACGTTTGAGAGTGGTCAGGATCGTAGTGTGGCTGTCATGACTGTCTTTGCGGAAGACGATTCGTTGCCAGGGGCTACACCCGAGGATGCAATGTTACTCAAAGAATGCTTGGATGAAGATCCTAGAATAAAGGATTTTATGGTCAAAATCTTTCCGAGCCAGAAGCATGGCTTTGCTCATGCCAATCTCGGCGCAGGTAACTGGGGGGAAGCGAGTAGCAAGAATGACGGGCAAGACGAAATGGATCGGTTTTTAGGTGAGGACTTTGGTAGCATGGAGCCACTGGCAATGAGTGGCGATGCCGAAGTTGCCTGTCTCCTATCCACAGCGTGGATGGAAACCTACACTCGAGTATTCCTGCCTACTGTTGGCACGCCAGTCAAATTTGATGACAATGAGCATTGGTCCACGGGTAATGCTCAGGAGAAAGAAGAGAGGAGACATATACGAACCGAATTAGAGGAAAATTACGCCAACCATGAAGATGTCAACATTGATCTTGGGCGAATGTCTCAATCAGCTTCGCCTCTCATGGAAGGCAGCGGAAGTGAAGAATACGAGGAAATAGAGGATGAGCGGGAGAAGATACGCCAAAGAATATTAGACAAGTACAACATATCAGAAGATGATGATGAAGAGACTTTTGATTTGAAGTTTCAGCAAGCAAGGGATGATGGGGCTCTTGATGAGTTGCTTTTAGATGCAGAGATGGACAGCTCGGGCACAGCTTACTGGTAGGCAAACAAGAGCTTGTATTGCGAGGGGGTGTCTGATTGAATAGGTATTTATTTGGACAGACAAATTGTAAACATGGTAATTTAGGAAATTATTTAATTCCGCTCACACAACGACGTGCATTCGCTTTTGTGGTAAGCTGCGCGACGCACTGAGAGAAAATTTGTCATTTATTTTTGACTTTATTTTGTCATTTATCTTGACTTTATTTTGTCATTTATCTTGGCTT
>JAZGVS010000703.1:0-12732 GCA_037356235.1 Bacterosira constricta
CCCTCGTGTCGTTCTTACATAACACAATACACCACAATCTGTCACAATTTTTTGAACCCCCATCACCCTTTCCATTGAAGGAGTCCTGTATGTAGGATGGTCAATGGCATTGTAAGGTATCAGGTTCACCACGACTTTAGATCCTGCAACTTCATCCATTATTGACTGTGAAAATTCCGCCAAACGTTCTGCATCTTTGTCCGAGTCATTGACACCTTCTATCAGTGCAACTTCCAGCATGGTCCTTCTCAGCTTGTTCGATCGAGACGAGAGCGCTTGGACTAACCCATTTTTCAACTCCTCCATTGAATTCTTTGTCGTGGGAACAAGGCTACGTCTCAATGAATCATCGACAGCATGGACACTCCATGCTAATACTGCAGGCGCCTGGCCGAGTGTTGCAAAAGCTGATGGGTCGGGTGCTACAGTAGATATCGTGACTTTGCTTTGTGCCAAACCAAACATGCGTCGATCGACCATTGTTTTTACAGCGGGTACCACGGCATCTGCATTATCAGCGGGTTCACCCATTCCCATGAAGACAATGTTATCAATCTTTGGAAGAACACTGAAATCATCTCTTTGCGCATTTAGTTGGTTGCTAACGACACGGCATACTTTGGAGGCATAGAAGACCTGCACAATTATTTCGTCTGTAGTCAAAGATCTCAGTTTCCCCATGCGCCCTGTANTCCCGTGGATTAGGATAGTATTTAATTTAAGCAAATAAATCAATAATATTAGTTCGACAAGTTCCTATTGATGAAGTGATAAAAGAAGACGTGAAACGATTGAACTTACGATACACAGAGAGTGCTAAATCCCTTGTCCATCCAAGGAATAATCACACTCTCAACTTCCAACCCATCTTTCTTCATTTTCAATAGCAATTTGGTTGTACCGTCGGGGCTCACTTGCATATGTGAAAGAGAAGCAATCGAATTTTCAATTGTGTAGATACCCTCCTCTTCGTCATTGCCTCCAATTTGCATTGATCCATTATTGGATTTATCATATTCGCGCATGGTATTTTGCAGTTTCTTCAAAGCAGCAGCTCCCATCCCCTGCCCTTGTCGCCGACCCAAGATGTGTTCATCTAAAGATGCGCTGGAGGCATCAATACTTGAACTTGATGTGGATGCAGATGCTGTTGCAGCAAGCCATGCATCAACAATTACATCGTCTGAAACATCTTTCTTATCTTCAGAGCTATAATACAAGTTCGGATCTATCCCCGCGCGTAGACAATCCCAGACTACAGCCGCTCGACCAGAACCTTCAAGCTTATCTGACAATTCTTGTAAAGTGAGGCTTAGTGGACCACGGATCGTCTTCTCATCTACTACTTTTTGTACTTGTTGCGTAGGTTCATTGTCGTCATCAACCTTAATAGTTGGCACAGTGGAAATGTCCTGAAAAGAAGTAAAAATCGCCGTTTCTGTAGTTGTTGGTCTACGCCTCACACGCAAATGTTCCAGTTGTTCCACTCGTTGACAGAGGGGACGACGGCAAACGCCGCGGTGCCATGGTGAGTGAAAACCGAAGACTACGCACGTCGATCGATTTGCAATCAACGAAACAGTTAATCCTAACAAACTTCGAGGTAGTGATCGTCCTGGTCTTCTCATGGTCGACTGATTTGTAAAGAAGATGGATATCGTAGAGAAGAGAGAGAGATACAATAATATGAATGCCTCTACACTGATACTGATAGACACTGATTGTAATTGGTTGGAGTTGGAGTCTGTTGGTCTGTTGTTTGTGTGTTGGATGTTGGATGGCAGTTGATGGCGGCTATTATTTTAGGGGGGGGGCGACGGGGGGCTTTGTAGCTAGGTATCTCTACTGAGAAAGAGAGGGGGCTCGCCCGCGCTCGCGTCAAACCAGTGATGTCACCAAAAGATAAAAAAGAGCCGGTTCGTTTGCCGTTTGCCGTTCCGGTTCCGGTTCACTCCACTTCTTCTCACAAAAATCAAACGAAGCATTAGCAATCAATAGCAACGACTTGTCGTAGACGCATCGATAGTCGATAGCACGTTTTATTTACCACGGCAAAGATATCATGAGTGAGCAACCAGAGGCGACCAAACCCGCAGAGACCAAGCCTTGTAAAATGGGTTGCGGTTTCTTTGTAAGTCGACAATTTCAAATTGGAAAATAGACTTTCTCTGACTGCGACTTGCGACAGTTGGTTGGCGTGTTCTCCGGGCAGGTTGTGCTTGCCAGCGGTGATGCTAGATAGACATGGCATGGCATAGCTTTCGGGAATGCACGATCATGCGAACTATACTTGCCGATTGCCGACAATAGCGCCGTTCGCCATAATTTCTATTTTTCTTTAATTTCAGTTGAAACTGCAACGACTCTCTAACAACTGTCTTTGTCTGCTGCCCCCCTGGCTGCTCAGGGGAGTAATGCAACTGGGGATTGCTGTTCTAAATGTTGGTCTTCAATAAAACCAAAGGAAAACACAACAACTAAGGATGAGGGAATTGTGAAGGAGACAAAAAAGGCAACAACAAAAGTTGTTGCAGAACCAACTAGCAAATCTGAGACTGATTCAAAGGAATTAGCGGGACCCTCTGCGTCAAGTGAAGAGCGAGCGGTCGAGAAAGCACCTTTGGCTACGGAGGACGTCTTCGTGGCTACCGATCTCCCTTCTCCCGCAAAGAAGAAAAAGAAAAAGACATCATACAAGAGCATGATGGCTGGAATGCAAAAGGGAGATTCAGCATCTCGTGATATCGAGAAGGAGAGGGAAATATTGAAGAAGGTGACAGGAGGAGGTCAATTTCAGAAGATTGATAAGATATAAAGTCTGTTGGTGCGAAAGTTTCAGGCAAGGAGGCGTTCCGGGCCAGCGCCTGGGTCGCTGGAAATGCCATTTCTACTCGCTTGATTCAGTTGACTATGAGTAGATTTTTCAGGTGATAGGCCGTGACCGTGTGGATTTTTTGTGGTATTAGTTCTTGGTTCAGCCTTGGGACAATATTTCCATGTCCTTTTTCTCTAGTATTTCAGTATTGTTTTTAATAGATTCAGATTACTCTTAAATTATTTTTGTTCATACGATAACAGATTCATTGCCACAGCTGCACCCCAACCATCTATCTGTTAGCCCGTCTGATTTTGACTCTTGTTGCCTCTATCTGGAGAGATACATACCTTCATCTTTCGATATCAAAGTTCCCAATAATACAGAGGACAACATTTGAGGAGACAGACCATAGATAGATACATATTATTTTTTATTGGGGGCAGCTCGGAGTGAAGTTTCGCATAGGCGATATGAGAGGATGAGATGCGGATGAGGAGCCATTGACTATTGATAGTGAGAAGGCAACCAAGCATAAATGAAAGAGACCTGAATGAAGGCTGAAGAAGGGTGAAGGCTGAGACTGCGATAGTATTAGATATTATTCCGGCTGAAAGACAAGTAGAATAAAGGAGGAAGGAGAGAGAGCTGGCAAGTGCCGTTAAAGGTTATTACCTAGAACTAGAACAGTTAGTATGCAGTACCTTACAGTACTATGATTCTGGGTTAAGGTAGTACCTCACTAGACCATTTTTCTAGCCTTTTGCTTGGTATAGCTTTAATAGGATGAGTCCAGTCACTAATGGTCCTTGGTCGAATAACTTGCTGCACTTAGTTTACTAAAATAACCAACATTCAACCTGCAAAATATAAAACAATAGAAAATACCTCACACAAGATAGTGTCACTTGTGTAGGAATCATACCAAAATCAATCAAACATCTTTGGGGGGGAAATCTCCAATACCAATCTCCTATCTCACATTCATCGAATGCGTGAGCTTACACTTACTTATTTCCACTTTGCAGTGAAAACATGCTTAGATCTCTGTTCATATCCTTAGGCAGAGCATAATATCCCAGACATAAAATCAGCAAGAAGTTCATCTAGCGCTTGATCCAATGTCCAGTAAGATACTATCCCATTCCAGAGGTCAGCAGCAAACCTATCATTTCAGCAAGCCCAAGTTTCAGAAACGTAGAATCTATGATCCCCCCTCCAAACTCCTCGATACATACCCACTACCCAAGCCCCACTCGTATTATCGGTAATGCCATACATCCACGGCGAAGTTTGACCATCTTCACCTCCCTTCACAAGGCATACGAGTAGAGCCATGTAGTTGGCATTAGAAGACACGCCTCAGTGTAATGCTGACGCATATTCACCCTGGGTCTCCTGGTGTGAGCATTCTCCACCGTCCTCCAACGATTCATATCATCAAGCATGCTTGTCCCCAAATTTGCGCGCTTGGCCCGAGTGAGAGCCGATTTTCTTGGAGTACGACTGATCGTATACATAGCATCAATATCATCCGTGGGGATAATCAAGTCGGTTGATTCCTGTACTTTGTGCAAGTAATGACGAAAGACAGCATCATAATCGCCCGACACAGCTAATGCTCCTTGTGGAGTACTAAATGCCGGTCCACTGGCCCTTCCCTCGGAAGCGCAAACACTCAACAGTTTAGTTATCCACCATCGAGTCTCCAAACCACTCTGGGAGGAGTTGGCAACATTTATCAAATGATGATTGGTTCCCGTCTCCCCTTTGAAGTTGCCTAACAATGCGATGACTACATGCGGGAGGTTCCTACAAACTTCCTCGCTCAAGATAGTGGTTTTGGTGATCCTTGCCGGAATCCTACCGTCAATGCCCACATGAATGTAACGCTTAAGCCCAGCCAAATCAGCATAAAATCCTTCATGTCCACGCAGTGAACAAGCAGTAACCATGCAAATAAATGCTCCTATCTTCCACAGTTGATTGGACTCAGCCACTGACTCCGCTGCACCCGCATCGGCTTTGATGTAATTTATGCATTGAACCATAGCGTCCATCGACAGCCCATGATCAGCCATTGAATCATGACCCATGCGACTCTCACAACCACGCAAAAAATCCTTCATGAACTCTGACTGAGAAGGACAAGACGTAGGCCTCACTCGCCCTGCGCCCCTACTGAACGATGCACCTTCCAACACACCGCGCGGAGAAGAGTCCCAATTCTTAGTGAAAGATGACTTGACACTGCGCATTGCTCCAATCTGAATGTAAGGTTGGATCCTTCCTTTAGCGGTCAATGTTTTCTGAATCATGTCTACACCCACCCCCATGCCTACAGAGTCTTTCAGCAAGAAAGGGCCCCGTGGTTCATACGAGGGAGTTTTGTTTAACCTCTCACAATTCTGAATCACTCGCACCATCTCACACCTGTGGGCTGCAATGGTCCCCTTGGACTTTCCACAAAAGGCATCAAGAGTCACACGACGAATAGCCATGATGTATGGCCCATCACTGGCAAGGAAGTTCCTGCCCTCCAAGTTGCGCATCCAACATAGTTCACACTGAAATGGCATGACCAAATGAGCACCCGACACCCCTTCATTCAACCTCTTCACTCTGTCCTTTTCCTTGTGCCACAGATTGCCTGCTTCGTCCTGAATCTGCGCCACCGGAAAGATCCCTTGGCCCAGGCATGTGTAACACTCCGCGTGCCACGCCTTCAGACAAGGCGCCCACCCGCCTCGGGAGCTGCAAAAGTTTCCGCAGAAGAGGCCTGACATCCGAGGGACGATCCTTGAGCAAACGTCGCATGTCCCGCTCCATTTCCACCAAGAGAGGGGCTCGCTTGAAGCACCAAGGTCTGTGATGAGTGAAAGGAAGAATAATGCCAACCCATAGGGGTTCAAACATGGCAACAGGCCAAAAAGAAGTACCAGGTGAGATCATAAACGAAAAATCACACGCCTTTTTAAATAGACGCCTCCAACGAGGTGTCTGTAGCCGAGGGATTGCCACCACATGATACGTGTCTGTCCGCTTGTGCCTCGCCTTCAATAGCTCCTCCAATGCAGCGTCCGCCACTGCGGGCGGGGGTGTCCATAGGAACATATTGTTCTTAGGGCCATGGGATGGAATCCACACACCATGTCGGTCCTTTGTCCCTCCGACAATCCCATGTCCTTCTTCAAACCACCCCTCCGGTGTGAGAGGCTTCAAGTCCTTCCTCCCGGACCAAGACTTGATCCAATCCAACAAGGGCGGATGGCGCTCAACTGCAGTCTTGCCAAGATCTACAAAAGTAAGCATATCCTCGCCAGCCATCACGCCCTCCATCAGGAATCCTCGCGAGCACCCATCGGTGCCTTGAGCAATCATCCTGGTTCCAGACACATGGATCAAATGTATCACCATGCTATATTTCATCTCGAGTACCCTCAAGCGGATTACTAAGCCGTGAAGTTTTCTTGACTTTGAGCTTCCACGGTAGAAGCAATCCTCTGACACGGAATTGTCAGAGAACAAGAAGAATTCACAATTGGTTAACCGGCCACTCATAGCCTCCTCTTCAGCAGTTTCCACCAGGTTGTTAAACTCCTTGAAATTTGAAGTTTCCTCTTCTTCCAAGGCAGTCCATACACCCACTCGATACTTCAACCCATCAGAGGACGTTTGGATCTCGCTCAGACGGGCCTTGCAGCCATAATTGCCTGCAACGGTTGCTCCAAACCCCTTGCCGGCAGCATCCCCAAAGCCATAAAACAGTTGGACAACCTCTGAAGGTTGAACCACACGAAGGGGTGGCAACTTAGAAGAAGATAATTCCAACAAAGCTCTAACATCATCCAGCAAACGGGGAACGGTCGAGGTAACCCCAGACGCTGGGGCGTAAACCCCATCCAGATGCAGACTCCGTTTTAAGGGATGATCCAAGAAAGCTTCTTCAGTATCCTCAAGAGTGCCACAAGATGTTACTAATTCATCATCAACAGGTTTTAGTTTCCACCCATCAACATCACGTCCACCTCTCCACATTTCTATAGCCAAATGAAAGCCTTTCAAATAAGGAACCATAGGAGGGTAAGTGCGCGTGACATGCACGAGAAAGCCCCTGTCCGAGGCCAACTCCTCATGGGACAACATAGTTTCCCCTGCTTCAAGGCGCCCAAGCCACTTGAGTAGAATGAGCTTGAGTTTAGTCCATTTTTCCTCAGACGTAAGCACACACACACCCAAGTACTCGAGCACATGAATGACTGACCCCGCCCACGCCCCAGGGGTCTGACTACACCAGCGTACCTTACGTGCAGCATCTTGGATACCCAAATATGCCTGTTTAGAAGCCAACACATGACCAGCCTGCCAAGCTAGCCTTTCCGAGGGGGCCACCACCCTCTCGTCATCCACAAAAGTGAAAATATCACACGCTATCCGGCCATCTCGCCTGAGCTTAGCTATCCAAGTCATACCTGGATCATAGCTTCTAGTGCCAGGCAAGTTCAAGCGAATTTTATTCCATTGAAAAGGGTTGAGTTCAGCACCATCGCAACCGAGCCCCTCTTCCTTGCGATCACCCTTACAAACCTCTTCTGCGATTAACAACATCTTCACTGAGTTATATGGAGACGAAGTAAACCCCATCAGATTACGATCCCAATAAGCCCACCGGGGATCTGACTCGTCATCATCTTCCTGCAATGGCCCAAGATCAACACCAGTGTAGGGAACAACAGAGTAATGGAGTTGGAAATTTAAGAACATTTCTGCCACATCTCTATCACCCATCCACGAATGCTTGTCCAATGCTCGCAACAGGGTGTCGATGGTAGGTAACCAAAACGAGGGGACCCACACACAATCATTCAACTTATTGGCAGTCGCATCATACACCATACGTATATCATCATCCCCTTTGACAACGCCAAAATAGCGGATAAGAGATTTAATCTTCACACCGGATTGCAACATGTACCGCCTATGGAGAACCTTGTCTAACTTCTCCTTGATGCACTTGCGCTTTGTATCGTCGTATATTGGTGGCTGCGCCTCCATAGTGGTAGGGCCTTCTGTCTCAAAATACACAGGGACCCCATCCCTAGCCACCTTTTGACAGCGCAAGGGGAACCTCAGATGGATCAATCTCGAACCAGCTTTATATTCAAACCAATTCGTGTGTGTGGTATGCCAAATCATGTTGGTGATCCCCAATTGATCACGACCCAAAGGAGTCATCTTGCCATCCGTAGATTTGCGCTTCATGGCTTTGTGATTCCAGTTTTTCCCATAAGTCTCCACTAAGTAGGCGGTGGAATCTCTGATCAGAGTCTTCATAAACATTCGCCAGCCAAAAGACCGAAAACCCTCCAGAGCTTTATCTCTCTGCTCGGGGGTGAGAAAACCATCCACACGCTTGTTCCACAAATAGACAGGTACCTTGGAGTCATCCGCCTTGACAGCCTTGGCAAATTCCTTTTCCTCCCTTATTCGTACTAATGACTGACACTGAGCCTCAATATGAATGCCAAAAGATCCCATTTTAACTTGCAGAGTTTTCCTAACCTCCACAAAAGGATCATCTGGTTCAGGAGCAAATTTTCCTGGAGGATATTGCGGGATTATACCCACAGTGACCTCAGCAGTATCCACCCGTGTGCCGTCTTCCATGTGTAACACATAATGCGGATCATCGGCCTCCAAGATAATTGCCCTTTGCAGCCGACCACCGTCGAGTTCGCTAAGTACCTCGTCGCCCACAGCAAAAGGAGGTCCAAAATTGGATCTGACAGGGCGTATTATATCGGACGGATCAATATTTTCTACCTCTTTCGTAGACTTAACACTCATATGCCCCGTAGCCAAGGTTTCAGCGGTGGCTAGGGATGAAAGGGTGCTATCATCCGTGATTTCACTACCGTCCTCCCACAATGGTGCAAGGCCCTCGGCAAATTCAAACTGCCATAGCTGATCAGTCACAGTGTCCACATGACTAACCAATGACTCACAGTCATCCTGGGTAGAGGATGCAGTAGTCACGCTAGCATCGCCAGGCAATATCAAATCAGGAACATCACTGTCACAAGTATTACTTAAGCCCACTGGTCCTTCCTCCTCCCTACCATCACCCTCCATTATGGTCCCACTAGACTGCGACACCTCGCCCACTAGAACAACCCCCCCCGCATCCACTCCCCATAATTGACGAAGAATAGAAGTATAAATCACAGATGATGCTGACGATTCAAAGGGCAGGGGATTTTCCACATTCAAACCCATCATAACATTATCCATGCTTGAGGGGATTTGATACACTCGCAGCATCTCTGAAAGGGTGAGCTTTCGAATACTGCGAGTTTTCTTAGCATAATAATTAGGACAAACAACGAGTGCCCGCGGTGTGCGACACGCAAATAAACCCTCTTCACGTAGAGTAGACTTGTTCAGCCAAATGGGTTTGCGTGGAGTGTGCTGCAGAACAGGCAGTGAACTATCAAGTAATCGTGGGAAAAAGCCCCGCACTCCCCCATCCAGATAATGTCGCAAAGCACGAGGCACATCTGTCCCTTGAGTAGGGACGGATGACCCGTATAAACCAGCCCCAAAGCCAAACAAAAATGACCCATCAGTGGCACCGCCACCATTACAATCCCTGAAGATAGATACATCCAGGCCTTGCATCCTCAAGAATTGTTCACCTTGCGCCCATCTCTTGCGAAGTGAGGAGGAACTACACCGCAAGTCATCCTCAATTGACACTATTACGGACGTTGACCCTTGCAAATAAGGCCACATGCGCTGAATAAAATTGAGAGTCCCCGATAGTATGTAGGTAACAGGTTTATCAACCACAGTAGTCTCGAAAGCAGTAGTAGGCAACCAAGGAATAATCTCTTGATTAGTAGTGGGGAGATTAAAATATCCATGCAACTTTGGCGGAAAGAAGGCACCAGCAATTGGCAATTTCAAAGCCAACAATGGGATAAGGCAACTTGGCCAACCTTGGGAGACCAACAATAAAGGAAGAGGAGGACGGACAATGGAAAGCTTGGAGCGAATAACTCTTGAAGGCTTCAACAACAGTGGCTGTCCACGCACCCTCCCTCCTGGTAATTGTCATTTGATCAGGCCTGAATTCTTTGTGAATAATCTGTCTAGGCCAGCGGTCCCAAGCTTTCCTGCTGCCAATGCAGCCTTGGTTAATTCTTCCAAGCGCTTAACCTCCTTAGTCACCAACTCTTTAAGAGCCTTGAGTTGGGGCCCTACACCTGCAGACACATTCGAACCTGTCTGTTTTGTCAAGAACCGGATGAAAGAGGCCGAAATGGTGGAGTGATAACGCAAGCCATCCTTGAGGAAAGCATCCATCTCCATGTGGGTTTTGGAGGCAACCCAAATGATCTGTGTCAAGTAGTCTACCAACACAAGCCCAGGCTCCCAATCGAATATGAGTTTGCGACAGTCGAAGAACTTATTAAAAATTAAAATAAATTGTTCAGACACCAAACTCAAAGCCTCCTCCTCAGGGATATTCAGCTGCATCAGCTTTTCCAACTCCTCCCGAAAATGTGCATGCAGCTTATCGTGAAACTCAGCCGACCGCGTGACCATATCATCCGCCAGATCTGCAAGAACCCCAGCAGGGAGATGAGCCTTAATGTAAGCACGGGCAGAAGATTTTGACGAAACCAACGACTTCTGAACCTTGGCCCCATGCCCATCCATGCCACTCTCGCCACGCCACTTCTTGCCCGAGGAAAGCGCAGATCTCTTCTTACCCACTTCAAAATCCCCACCAGATGTGTAGATAGGGACTGTGGGCCTAGAAAAAGAAGCTACGAACGTACGATCAGTGGCCCGAGCCATGCCAGCATCTGACAAGGCCTTCAACTCATAGCGCAAATTGTCATTCTCTGACAAGATCTTAAGGGTTTTATCGTGGGCAAAAATGGACACCGCATCCACGAATGCAGCAATGGCATCCCCCTTGGGAAACACAGACATGACTTGGTTCCGCAAAGCGGCTTCCGAGGGGCAGGACCAAGATCCCACCACGACGCCACCCTGAGACACTATATTCCCTTCCAACTCATCCAGCCGACGCTTTGACTCTCGTGAGTCAGCCAAAAGCTCACCAAGGGACATGATGACGAGACCCGAGTCATCTACCAAATTCATGGATAGAGGCAAGGTACCGGCAAGAGAAAGAGGGGTGGATCCAGTGCTGGGAGCAGCGGTGGAACCCGCATTAACTACATTATTTCCACCCATCATCCTCGTCACCATGGCAGAAACATTAGCCCCAGTGACCTTAGCCGTCATCAGGGCGGAGGCCACCAACCTCTCATTGACCTCTCGATCATGGCACTCAACTCGACTTTCCACACGCGTGATGTGATCTCTCACTTCACTCAAACCATCGACCTGGTCCTGCACCGCATCCAAGGCCGCTACCACAGCACGAGCGAGGTCTTCGTGGCCGTGTTCGACAAAGACTTGTTCAACGTCGCCCACTGCCGCAGCCAAGTTTGCAAGAGCATCCGAAGCCTCATTGAGACGAGAGATGACCTCGATGAGAGTACCCTCCATCTGCGAGGATACATCCTCCCCAACCAACGGAATCATGCCCGCTACCTCCTTGAGGAGCCGATGAGTGTCGGCTAAGGCGCCCTGAGTAGCCATGATCTGAGCTGAGGCAGGATCCTCTTCGCCGAGAGGAGAAAATTCCACCAATGATGGAATAGACATCGCGTCGAGGGGCACAAAGGCTTCTGGGTAGGCAATAGGGTCAAAGCCTCCCATATCCTCCTCCTCGTTTCCCTCCTCATCCTCCGTCATTGCCTCCGACTGCTGTACTTGCCAAGCCATCTTGGCCCCGAGGATAAAATCATCCCAGTCTTGGCTCGTCTTGACTTCCTCTGCGAAGCGCGTGACATACTCAGTAGTGAGCTCGTCCATGGCGATGAACGGAGACCGGAAGGCCATCTTGCCAGCGCCTAACGAGCCCGAGGGCCGGCATGGAACAAAGTACGCTGCCTCCGACGGGAGCTCGTACTTCTTGCCATGCGTGGCGATGCCGCAATGACTTCGGTTTGGCATGATTGCCTTCAGACAAAATTTATCTCCCGCTACACCGCCTATGCACCCGAAACAGACCCTGCCCGCCTCCGCCGTCCTCGCAACTGCCACTGACACCACCTTACCTGAAGATCCAGCCCGAGCCACCATTGGTGAGACCGCACTCCGACCAAAACCAACCCCCCCCCCAACACTCGTCGAGCTGGGAGTAGACAGCCTCGACGGCTGAATAGCACCCACCGAACTCCGCGACGAAGATCGAAGGACGCTGACGGGCGTGGTTGTCCGCCCAGCGATAACCAGCGCCTCACGCTCAACTCCCGTCGTTGAAGGCACCACAGATGATGTGGCCGAAGAGGAGCGAGGAGAGGGAGCCGCCGTAGATGGGGCCTCGACCAAAGAGAACCCATCGTTGAAAGCCGCCATCAAGTCCATTTCGAGATTGGAGGCTACACCATCACCCGCATCGTCACCCGAAGCTGCCATAGTGTGGCTGAAGGAGTGGGGGAGAGGGTAGGAGAGTTTACCAGATGGTAAGAAGAAAAAAGAGCAGGGACGGGCGTAGCGGCGGAAGGGATGATCAATTCGGATCAGTCGCTCCGTTGCCCCGATCTTGGTCAAAAAACTCTAATGCCATCGTTAGGTGTTTCGGTGTTGCGTGTTCCTTTTGGCTTGCGTTGTTGTCGACAGCGCGTGGGGGGGCATTTTGTATACCCGCCGGAGGGTAACCATGTAACAACCATGGTGGTCCGGCTGGTAAGCGTGGGCGGATAAAGATCCGCCCACTAAACGTCTTCAATCGCTGTTCGGATTGCCTGACGTTTTGCCACGTCACGCTTCTG
>JAZGVS010000704.1:0-12716 GCA_037356235.1 Bacterosira constricta
ATCTGTCCAACATACGAAGGTGGCTCTTTTTCCTTTTTTGATTTCATCATCGTATCGTGTCAACTGAGAATTCAATGTGATGCCTATCTGTGTATCTTAGTAGCTCATATTGTTTGAGTTTGTATTGCAGGAGCCGTCGCGTAAGAGCAGATTCCTCTGCTTGTGCTGTGAATCCCGTGGTACTATGTAGTAAATTGTTTCGGGTGGTCCAGATCTTTTCAAAAGATCTCCAGCCCTCTTCAATCAAATATACTGTTAGTTCGTAAGGGATTTGTCCTTCCGCTTCTTTTCCTCGTCCTCTCTGTTGTTACTAGGAGGTGATTTTCGTTGTTTGTGTGTTTCTGCAATCGCATATGCACACTGGGTGTGGCGATGACCTCAGAGCAATGCAAATGTGCCCAGGGATTCCTGTGCTGCAGTTGCTGCGTCTGCCTCATCACAGTTAAATGATTTCCGTAGTCGCGTTGAGTGTGTGGACAGTCGTATCATGTCAATACATGCGATATATGTTGAGGCTGGGACGTCCGCCTTTGCTAAATTGGTTTCCATTTCATCGATTCCGTCTTCTACGCTTGCTCGTATTTCATCGTAATCGCAGTGGTATAAGTGAACTTGATCCTCTTATTCTAATCCGCAGCATGAGCATGTTCCCTCCTGCGTCATTTTTATTTTTTGATGCTCTACATTTAACCATTCGTGCATCATTTTTTAGATTCTTATTGATTTTGTACGGCAAAGTTGACGCTTAGCTAGTCTCACCGCCTTCCAGTTTATTGATTCTACTTGTCTGTTGGTCCACTCGGAATGGCCGCGTAAGTATGTAACAATTTTGGGATCGTGCGCCGCCAATCAGAATCCAATCATATTTTGAATTGGATCTTGGATCTTATTCTAAAAGATTCAAGAACGACGAAAAGACCGTATAGTAAGAGTTTGAGTACAAAAGAGCTTCGACACCCCCATGTCTAGAGTGCTGGAGTCAAAACTGGTCAAGAGACCATTTGACTGACTAGAGCAGAAAGAGAGTTGGATACCAAGATACCGGTATCCTATGATCCTGAGAGTAGGTCTCTACTCCTCAAAAGATAATGTACGTGAGATGCACCGTATAAGGACTAAATGGAGCAGTCGGGAATAATATGATATGCAGAAATGATGTGGGAAGGGACATTGTGGTGATATTTGAGGAAGACTACCTTGGGCCTTGGATACCATCATGTAATCACAAAGGTGATGGAAGTGTGCTGAGTCACGCATTTCCTTTGTGAAGATATTACTTGGATTTATTTGGTCTGGAATGCGGGAGACATTGCATGCTCCCAATTGGTGGCATTCGCAAACTTGGTTTTCACAAAGATTGAGATGGTGATGCATGAAGCTGACCATTAAATGCATGCTTGATTGTCATTGGGGACCTGCGTAGTGGTAGTGGTGGAACCATTGAGCATTCCGAGATCAATGGCACAAAGTTTGATCAATTCCGTTGGTAGCTAGGATCTCAGCTTCACGGGAGCTCTGAGTGCACTGTGGTCTTGACGAATTGAGCACCAAATGATGGGCATTCCTAAGCGGCAGATAAGAAGGCCAGATAATGAACAAAACTTGAAGAGTTCTAGAGGGGTAACATTGGTGACGTGGTTGCTGAATTGGCCTCCCCAACATGCATCACTAAATACAGTGAGCTCGTGACATTCTATAGGAGATGGAGGTGTGGTGTTGGTGTCTGAATAGGCTTCCTTATCATGATGATGGGGGAAATTATTGAAAGCTTGTAGTGAGTGGAAAGAGTTAGATTGGAACAAGATACCATACTCGCTGGTGCTGATGAGGTATGTTAGGACGTCGAGCGCGGCTTTGTAAGAATGTTGGTGATGGGGAGCCATATTGTGTGAGGATAAAAAGGCTAGAGCACAGGAGATACATATGATATAGTACATAACAGGCGAGCCAGTTAATGCAACCGGCGATACTTTGGTAGACTTTTGTTTGACTCTTGAGGTCGGTATTGGTGGGATCGGCATTGAGGATAGTGTCGATGGGGTAGCCAGATCAATAGGGTGTCATGTTGGGAGTTTTGCTGAACTTGTTGATACCAAAACGTTGGCCAGTGAATCCAATGAAGGCAGATTGGCAAAGATGAACTGAGTGGTGGTCATCGCCATGGTGGACCCAGGTGAAGGCAGTTCCAAGTTCCAAGCTAGTAATATAAGTCGCCCCCATAAAGTTGTCATCAATCTTGGCTTGAAACAATTTTTGAAAGAGATCCTCATCTGCTTGGTTGGTGGAGTAGAAAAAAATTATCCACGTAGAGAGCAACATTGATGACGGCTTGTGTGATATTGTCGGGAGGATTAGATGGAGAGATAGGAGACGAAGTAGGTGCGTCTGGGTCGGATAAGATCCCGGTGTAGAGGCAGGGATCATGCTTGGAGGGAGAGAGGTTCATTTCTGTGAGGATAGAAGTGACCATAATATTGTACCAATGGTGGGGTGACCTCCGTAGGCCATACAGAGTTTTATTTAGGAGCCAATGCTTATCATTATAAAAGGCTGGATCACCGATTGATGGGCGGATGGCGGTAGCTTTGTCGTTGGGCAGAACGGCATTGCAGAATAAAAGTTTGCAATTGCCCTTTTGGAGGATACGTTTGTCGGCGATGGCCTTGATGGTGAGAAGACGAATTGAGTCATACTTTAATACTGGGGTGTATTGTTATGACCGCTGGTAGAATTGGTCCTCGAAGTTGGCGAGGACAAGAAAAATACGAGATTTGGCCCGGTCTGGATGGCCGTCTTTGTTAGTCTTGACAACAAGAAAACGTATGGATGGAATGGCCTTGGCCTTGGTGGCCTTGTGGACCTTGCCAGAGCAATGCAAGGCAAGGTATTTCTTCTTGGAGATGGTCTCGTAGACGTCATGATCAATAAGGCCCTGCTTTTCTTCTTTGTAGGAATCAAGCCAGACGTGGCGATCAGGATTGGTAGGATGGAGAGCCTGGCTTGGCAAGATATAGGCAAGGAGAAAGGAGATTATTGGCTGAGACAAAGCTGGCATTGGATGAATTGTTGGAGGTATTGGAACGTAGGAAAGAGCTGGCAGTAGATTGGGATGGGAAGAGGATGTTGTCGTCGAGGAAAACAGTCCAATTCTGTTTGAAGTTGGGAAGGGGAACGCAGCAGACACCAGTCAATCTTAATTGGTCGATCAAGCGTTGTGGTGAACAACAACGTTGAATCCCCCCTTTATACTTATAATTGTAATGGTGGTGGCACCAGCTCACAATACCACGCACAACCAACAAACCAACACCAGCTATCTACATCCATGTTACCAGTTACCAGTTGCCAGTAGCACAGCCACATATACCAATACATAGCTATATCCAACAAACACCTTTTACAAAACACACCCTGCGCACCGCAAGCAAAACATAGACAAAACATTGGGGGAGGTCAGACATGGTTATCAATGAAGTGAGTGAATCAGCACAGGTACAGGTACCACAGGTACATGTACAGAGGTGGAGGTGGGGACGATGCCAAAGGTAATACCAATATTAACAGAAACCACATCCACCCAACCCACCAGCACCCAGTCTGACCAAGTGGAGATGCACAGAAAAAATCTAAATTACTGATGTCAGAACTATGGCACCGACGCACTCAACGGCAACAACTGCAGTGGGGGCTGCCCCAACCGAAACCATTTCCCAATCACACCTTGATCTTGATCATGAAAAAATGAAATACCAGAACAAACAATAGCTCAGGACTATGTCTACTTGGTGTGCACACGGAGGTCTTCAGAACATCTTTGATAGATGGGTTTGAAAGCTACATTGTAAGGGGTGCACATCATCTGTGCACATATTATTATCATGTG
Source organism: Bacterosira constricta (assembly GCA_037356235.1). Lineage (NCBI taxonomy): Eukaryota > Bacillariophyta > Thalassiosirophyceae > Thalassiosirales > Thalassiosiraceae > Bacterosira > Bacterosira constricta. The sequence continues at coordinate 3,884 of JAZGVS010000704.1, forward strand.
GTACATACAGGGGGCACAGGCACATCACAGGAGTTTGGAGTTTGGAGCCCAAATATTATTAGCGAGAAGAGAAGAAGTTTCATATATCACAAACTACAATAAATACATAGGAAAAGAAACTTCCTAAATCTGCCGTTCTCATCTTCTCTTCTGTCGTTCCCACGACAAGATTCCACATTCAAAAAGAAAAAGAGCAAAGACATCAAACAAAAACAACGAAAGATAAACAAGGACAATGCAAAACAACAATAACCAACAGCAACAGCAAACAGCTCCAACACAAACCCGCAACCACAACAATGCTAGACAACACCATGACAGCATCATCACGCCCGAACGAGTCTGCAGCCGCAGGGAGTCCTCCTCCAAGTATGACCGTCACCCTCCAAACGCCATTCCTCTATCAAAATCGCCAGACCGGTCAACCATCCTCCGCTCCACTCACAGCTCGTCAATTATGTCGAATTTTATGCCCTGCCGAGGGATCCACCGCCACCTCGATCATGACGCCTCAAACTTTATTGCTCGGCTTCGATGCAACCTCTCAGGCGTATGATCCCGAAGGGTGGCGTAGTGCATCATCGGTACCGCTATTGAAAGAGGCATGTGCATCGTGGTATTATGAGAGTAAGGGAGGAGTGAAGGGCCCAGTGACCACGCGAGTATTGGCTGATTTACTGAACGACAAGAAAGAGAGTTGCGACGAAGAGAAAGTTGATGAGAAGACACGAGTTTTTCCAGTCAATAGCAATGATAGCGATGGAAGTGGCGAATGGACACGTATTCCAGATTTGGCTTATTTGCAACTGGCGATTGAGGCATTGACCGAAGTTAAATCTATGCCAACAAATTGGCCTTCTAACAACGATGACACAAAAATTGAGCAGGTTGCAGATATGACATTTGATGATGGGGAGACTGAAAATGGTGTCCAGGACGACAACAGAGTTACACAACAAAAAGTTAGTGACGACCTAGAAGCTTTTCTGTCGTCTACAGATCATTTAGCTCCTCATGCAGCAGGAGCAGCCGATGAGAGTGATGAGGAAGAATATGAAAGTGATGGTGGCACTAGATATGTCAGAGACTCGCGTACGGGAAATTGGGTGCATGAGGCATTGGCTCCCAAAAAGGAGAAGAAAAAAGAGAAGAAAAATAAAGTGTCCTCGTCTGCAGCATCCACAATGAAAAAAGCAGCAGAAGGTTCAATACCTGGAACTAAAAAGCGAAAAAGAACTAAAGCCAAGTTCAGTGCCAAGAATGCACGAAATTGGATTTACATAACAGGGCTGCCCAAAGACACCGATGAAGAGGAGGTGGGCAGATTTTTTTCTAAGGCTGGGATCATAGATTTAGATCCAGAAACACAGAAGCCGAAAGTAAAAATCTATCGGAACAAAAAGGGTGAGAATGGTGATCAGTTTGGCACCCTCAAAGGCGATGCATCTATTTGCTATGCTCGCTCTGAAAGCGTAGAACTGGCTTTGCAAATCCTAGACGAAAGTCTCTTCCGCGATGGCGCCACCCTGTCTGTTCAACGCGCCAAATTTGAGCAGCATGGCGAAAACAAAAATGGTGGGAGAAGAATCATTTCAGAAGCCAAGCGAAAAGTGGCAAGATTGGCAGCACTTCAAGCGGTTGGCTGGGATGAAGGTGAAAACGGCCGTATTGCTGGTGGTCTGAAGGGGTTACGAATTGTAGTGCTCATGAATATGTTTAATCCTGCTGAATTGAAGAATGATGAGAAAGATGAGAAACTTCAATCTCTGGAGAGGGAGGTACGTGCAGAATGTGGTGAAATCGGGGCAGTAGAGAAGATAACTGTATTCTCAAAGCATCCTGCCGGGGTAATGATTGTGAAATTCACAAAGCCAAATGCAGCAAGTGACGCAAAAAACAAATTCAATGGAAAAGTGAGGAGTGACGGGCGGAAAGTAGAGGCCTCTTACTGGGATGGCGTGACGGATTACACTTGTCACGATGTCGAAAAAGAAGAGAAGGAGTCAGAGGAGAGATTAGACCAGTTTGGAGATTGGCTGGAAAATCAAGATCTCCCAGAAGAGTTCAAGCTGAAAGTTGAGGAGTGATCATGCACTCTGAATAACATTTAATAACATCATAATGCTTAAATTAAATACTATCCTAACCCATGGAACTTCATGTCGTAAAGATAACATCATAATGCCTTAGCAGTTTTAGCGAATGTAGGACGGTCTTTCATTTGAACGGACAAAAGCGAAGTGTGATTGTACCGATTTCTGCAGATGCCCTCTTCCAGTTGGAGGATATATAAAGTGCGGACAGTGTGGGTGGCGCAGAAAAGGAGTAGAGGGCAAGCTATTCGGATGCCTAACAAAAAAGGGCGGATGTGGAAAGAAGAACAAGAATTGGAAAAATTGCACCGCCCCTCTGTCATGAGGAAAAATATATAAACGAATGCTATGTAAATAATATTTAGATATTCCAATTTCATCACCTACTTTAGGTACAATAGGACTCTACAGTCAATATCAAACTTCTAACTTGACAAATACATTAGCGGCGATTCTCTCTTACAGCACAAGAATGCTACATTTCTCTTACTCATGTTGAGATGATGCATACAAGGCACACACAACTTGACTCCCAAAGCCTGCAGCAAATCTTAAGGCGTACCTGCAAGCATAAGCCCCGCCCTTCGAGATTTTGATGTTACCCAGGTAGTCATCTTTCTCTTTGTAATTCGGAACTGGAGGCACCACCTGCCTCATCAACACTTCCACCGCCGCAACATCCTCGAAAGAAACCCCCATTGGGTGGCCAGTGAATCTCTTCGTGTTAAGAATCAGCAGTTTGGAAAGGAGATCATCTCCAAACGCAGAACGAAGAGCAGCCACTTCATTTCCCGCACAACTCGCGGCAGGTGAAGCATGAGTGGACGTTTCGTGCGAGAAGTACACTCCATGGGTGGCAATCTCAGCCTTGCTAATGCCATGAATCAGCTCAATATCATTCAAGAACCGCTTCAATTCTGATGCAATGTGCTTCCTATCCAACGCTGCACCTGGAAGAAGAGAAGAGTGAAGAGGAGAATGAAGAGGATGAGGATCAGGCGCGGAAGCTTGAGAGACAGGATAAAGCTATCAAGTCACTCGTGGCTCAGCTGCGGGCGTCATTGAAACTGAACACTCACCATGAAACGCAGAATTGGAATATTGGGTTGCCAATAAACGAGCACGAATTTGGCATGGCTGGCATCCTGGTGCGACAGGGAGCTTCATTCGTTCTTGACAGCTCGATTCTGTTTCCAATACCATGCCTATTCCTCCAGCTCCAAGGATCATGCCGGAACGACGCTTATCGAATGGACAGGCGGCGTCCTCTACTGACTCTGCTGTCGTGGCAGCGCCTAATGCACGGAAACCAGATCCTGGCATTAGGCCAAGAGGTAAAGTGACACAAATTGTTAGTCAGATGCTCATGCTGGACATAGAGTTAGTGAATGCAAATAGTAATTCTCACCAAGCCACGGAAGAAGAGTTTCACCAGAACCATTATCTCCCGCCACTACAACCACTCGCTCAGCCCGACCAGAAATGAGCATGTCCTGTGCCATACCAATAGCCTGGGTCGTGCCGGCGCAAGCCGCATTTGTCTGTGTATTTGGCCCACGACATCCAGCCAGCTGTGCCAACTGAGCATTTCCCAATACCAATACGCGAAAGAGAAACTTTCGGTCAAACTCATAGGGAGCAGACGATGCCGTGGACGACACGCTGGCATCGTCGCTGCAATTGCTGTGGCCGCTATTACTAATGGCGTCTCCGCCCTCCACTTCTCGTACGCGAGATAACAGTCTTGCAAATGCAGCCTCGTCATCATCACCCAATTGCCGATCGGGCGCGACACGCAACAATCGATTCCGCAGCGCAAACACAAGATGCTCCGCCGATTGCGCACCCACAGTCTTGGATTGCAAAAACTTCATGACCTCTCCCACCGCGGCATCCATGGCGGGAAAGCTTGACGCGTAGATGACACCCGTCGTATCGCGATATTTTTCCGGAAGCTTCCATTCCGAAGCATCGTTGGAGTTTCCAGACACTAATCCAGCAGACTTGAGTGCCTCCAATCCTGCTGCAACGGCGACTTGTGCTGCAATGTCCATTGTTTCCGCCAACCCTACCGGCACTCCGTAGCTCTCGTTCAAATCAAAATGACCAAGCATGGCAGCAACTTTAATCACATCCTTATCCGAATTAATGTGAAAACGCTCCGTCTTGCCCCCCGGATACTTCATCAACTGCACCACATTCTTATCCAACATGGCCATCTTCTGTGATCCACTAATGGGTCGGATGCATTGCAGCTTCCCCTCTACCAATCGCTGCAAATTGGATGGATCGAATACACCCACATCATCTCCATGGGGAAAGCCCGCGGAAGTTCCGGTGATGACACATGCCACACGATGCTTTGCCTCGGCATACTTGTCCAGGGCATTGTTGCTCATGCAGCGTAGCATTCCGGTGGCGGGTGTTGAGACAGAGTCACGTTTGGCTAGGCGTAGTACAATGGGAGGTGCGAGCATTCCGGATGTGCCTACTGGTTCTGGTTTTGAATCAAGTGGGACGCGGGAATAGGATCGTACCCATTTCGTATCAATGCCATTGAGGTAGTATGTTCCTGGTGTGTGATGAGAATAGTAATGAGTTGAGAGCCGTGGAGATGATTTGTGAGTGCAGTGTATATAAGTCAATCAATGGCATACACGCCACGACAATGACAGCAACATACCAGGAAACATCCCTCCATCTGTAGGATACACTGGCGAATACGGAGCACCACCCCGATGCATCCTTGCCGTTGTCTCCAATGCCAAATCCAATTCCTGCTGGTGTACCTCCTCCCTTGACGCTAGATGTGCCGTGAGATTTAGCTGTTTTTCCATTTCGTTTATGGTGAATACCCTTTCATTGTTAGTAGTGGTGGGTTCGCGAACGTGAAGGCGGTAGATGGTGGCCAAGGCGCCACTTCCATAACTAAAGACTACTGCTGTTTTGCCCGGGGTTAAGTCACCCCGACTTCCAGCCTTGTCAACCAACGAGGCCAGACCCAGAAATACACTTGCCGTGTACGTATTCCCGACAATCTTGGAAGCAGAATTGGCATCGGACAACCTTTGGCTAAACGATGATTTGGAGATGGATTTGAGTTTTCCTTCGAGGGTCCTGTCAGAGTAGGTTTCTTCGATTGGTTTGGTAAGATATTCTTCTGCTAAATCTGTTTCTGAATTCTGGGACGTGGCAGATGAATTATTGGCATTGTTGTCATCGTCGTCCTTCTTCTCTTCCAAATCCTTACGAAGCAATTCCCGTGCATGCCTGCAACATGCATCCATGAAGTGCATACGGCCATAACTCTTTTGTACCAATTTGTTGTATGGTGCATGAAACACAAAGTAATCCGCAGCCTCTGCATGAAAATGTTCATCGTCTTTGGCAACAGCATCATCACCACCATCATCCTTCCCCACACCATTCAATCCATCCACCCGATCACAAAACTTGCCATAACAATCCTCCAAAGCCCGATAATAACAAACCTGACTCAATCCCCCATCCACCACGGGATACTCCACCGTATGATCCGGTTTAAAAAAGTCATAGACATTGCAAGCATGCGTCGCCTTCTCCCTCGGATCCACCATTGCGAGAGGTGCATTCCTCCCCACCAACACGGCCACGGCACCCGCACCACATGTCGGACAGGCCGGTCCACGAGCATACGTGGCAAAGTCCACGGCGATAACAATGGCATACTGGCCATCCCACACGGAGTATTCAACCCAGTTAAAAGCATTGAGGAGGGAGGCGGTTCCTCCATAACAGGCATTGATCACCGTGGCTCCTTCTATATCAGTATTGTCGGGGAATAGATCCATGAGGACTGTTTTCGTGGATTTGGATTTGTCCACGAGGGTTTCAGTCCCTACTTCCAGCCTGCCTACGGAGTTTGGATCAATGTTATATTTTTCGAGGAGGGATGCGGTTACGGTGAGTGCCATGGAGTTGACATCTTCGGCGTCTCCCGTGACTGCCAAGCCTTCCTGGCCGAGACCTAGAGTGTATCGACCGGGGGATACTCCGGAATGATCTTCCAGTGCCGATTGAGATATGTATGTGCGGGGTGTGTATACTTCTAGAGCGAGTATGCCAATGTTCATGCCGTTGCCGCGTGGTGGTGGTGTTGTTGCTGTTTCTTCTTTGGTGGTGGATGATGCAGTGGCGTCGGTGGGTGAATCTTTGCGGCTGAAGGTGGAGGGACGATGGTGGTGCAATGCCGTTGAGGCGATGGCTCCGGCGACGGCGCCGACGGCCAAGGTGGCGTGGCTTGTCATTGTGTTGGGGAACTGACGGGTGGTTGAGAAGCTATGCTATGAGATTGATCACGCTGATGCTGATTAGAGTTCTGGAGGTGCGGTCGTTTGGTTGTCAGTTCAATGATTATGTAAATGTTTTTTGTTGTTTGACTCTGTTTGAACAAAATAATGGCCAACTGATCTTTTGACTGCAGGCTGCAGGTTGTTTGTCTTTGATGTCAGTTTGATGTCATTGTCATTCTTTTGTTCGAAGTCAGTTCGGAGTGTCATGGTCTTTCAGCATTGGGTGAAGTTACTAATTCCTATGTATCTTCAACATAGAAATTAGAAATGCCATCTTCTGTTGTCTCACGATTCGGACGACACAGAGAATTTTACTTTTAGCATCTAGAGATACCTTGTGGCGATGGTGTAGGCGAGATATCTATCGCCAATTCGGCGTGCCAGGGGGCGTCGCTGAATCCTCGATTCTCATTTCTCATCCAAATCATAACTCATCATAACCGAAAAAGAGAATACCAGCTGAGTAGCATCATCAATAAACAGCAATCATCAACATGGACAACCCGAAATTTGTCGCCAACGTCCGCAAGAGCATGAAGAAGAAGAGCAACAGCAAAACAGCGTCAGAGGAGGAAGAGCCCGCCGTCTATGTTTGCCACCGCTGCTGTTGCCACAGTCACTGCTGCTGTTGGCACCGACAAGAAGCCATTGTTTGCATCATTATTGAATCGTCACTTTCAGACACAATGTTATGCGACCAAGAAGATTGATGATGAGTGTGGCAAGAAGACAGCAGTGGCATCATGCAGTGTCCATGGTGATGGGTTGTCATCCCAGGTCATCCAGTAGGACCCACGGATCACAGTTCTCGCCGAAATTTATCGCCATTTTTGTACGTAGGAACCGGTAACCTATTTTAAAATTACCCAAGGAGAAAATCGCTTCGCGAACCGAAGTGGATTCTTGACTCCGCCGCTTTTCGTTTTACGTCCCCGACCATGATGAAAATGAACCCGTCGTCGCGGCTTCTTCAGCGGCACCTCCCCCCATCTCTAGTCGGATTTGGCATCACGGCTCGCTCGTGTGCCTTCCGTCGGTGTATATGAGTAACATACACCCATAAAATGTCTTTCCTCCCCCATTATTGGTGGAGATTTTAGCATGGGTTGGTCAGAAGGATTGGTCCTTGGATCCACACGCTGCATCCCCCGGAGTCTACGGGCTCAATTTTAATAAACCTCTGACGAGAAGATACTAACATAATAATAATAACATAATAATAGCATTCGATTGCCCTCGCTTAATTTAGTATTCTTTCTACTTCATATTATTAATACTATTGCTTTAGAAAATGCATTACATTATAATTGATCATCGTCGTCGTCGTCGCACCATAGCAGCCGCAGCAACTACATTTCATCCATGGCTGCGGCGGCCTCGCCCCGCCAGCGAAATATGCGTTCGGCGTTACAATTAGATAGTCTCTATTGTAATTAACTAATGCCTAAGTTATTGATATCAACTATGTTTATTAATTGATTTACAAAATAATCGTTGTCTAGGAAAATGTGTTGGTTCTTGATCCAGAACGCGTTTCCGCCTGAACGCTGACAAAGCGCCCTCGGCAAGATCCTCGTCTATGCGTTGCTTGCCGCGGATCAGTTGCAATCCATACATTGCAGCTTTGGCAATCAATGTTTGGGCGGGGGGCGGCTCATTTTCATGGTTGAGATCGTCGTCCCTTCCGCTCGCGGCTCGCGGCGCCACAAAGCTAGCTAAACGCTCCACTACCGTAGAAAAAGGTAGGTACGATCGTCTTTTGGGTTGATGAAATCGATGCCCAACCTAATGGCAAACTCGCCCCACATTTGCGAGGTCGCAGTTGGAGTATTAACAAGCCGCCTGGCATGATCCTCTAGATGAAGACCTGATTTAGAGGATCATGTAATTTTTTTATATGTGGCTAGATCTCGCGGGGGTGTAAAATTGGGGCGAACTTGGGGCAAAATCATCGGATGTCAGAGATCATTTTTGTTAGCGTGATTTGTAACAAAAAATACGATCGATGATCCGTGGTCGAGCTCCCCCAAAAACCAGATTACCTGGGATTACAACCCATCTGGCGGGAAAGGATTAGTTCTGACCGGGTAGGAAAGAATAGTTTTAAAACCACGTAGGAATAAGTTATAAAAAAATGGCGGGATGTTATTTTCTGTCATTGCTGCCGATGTTGTTTCAAAAATTATTCCCACGTAGGAATCGTTTTAGACAATTTCCAATTAAGAAAATTATTGCACGCACGCACGCGCCGCGCCGGCCGACATACGATTTCATCTCTTGCACAAGATCTTACAATCATCACGCACAGATCGATCACGCACACACACCCAGCACATTCATTATTTACACTTACACATGTCGTCCGGAGAAGTTTATTTCAACATTCGCGGATTTCAACCGCGACAAAGC
>JAZGVS010000705.1:0-12699 GCA_037356235.1 Bacterosira constricta
CTAGAGGATACAACAGCCCAAATGACAGATCAGATGTCAGCCCAAAAGAGTTCCTTTGAGGTACAAGTGAACGATCTTACGAAGTCGCTCGATGAATCCAATATATCCCGCGAGAAGGCTGTCGCTAAGAACAACAAGCTCCAAACAGCAATTGAAGATGTGAAAGGTTCCGCTTCCAAGTCTGCCGAGAACACCGCATCGACCATCAGTCAACTTGAAAAGGACCTTGAAGAGGAGTTTCAGATTGCCACGCAGTTGAAGCGAGGCATGGATGACCTCAAAAAGAAAATGAGTATGGAGGAAAACGAGGAGTCTGCCAACGAGTTGGAAGATCTGTTGGGCAACCTACGCAAGATTCAGTGTTGGCAATTATCACACTTTCAGAGGATCAATAAGTTGGTTACCGAAAACAAGGAGCAGTCGAGGAGCATCCAATTGCTTTAGTTGAGTAAAATGTCTTGCTAAATTTTAGGAAAGTGCGCACTCTGCAGCCTTCAAAAACTCGTCCGAGATTGCCATTGTGTGCAAAAGTCAAATGATGGCNAGGAGGTTATAAATCAAGAATATTATGTATTGAATGTAAGGTTAGTTTTAGCACAATAATAAAAACAATAGAGTTTACTCCTGTGTCTCAAGAAACTGGCCGGACAATGCAAATAGCTATCTACTTAGAGCCAGGCCAGGACTATGGCCGGGACTAACTAGCCGAACCTCAGACCGAAAGTGCAGTTGTAGATTACTTCCAGTAATGGGGGCACCTACCGTAGCATTAATAAACTGAAAAGAGTCCTCATGTCATTATTCCATAAGCTGACGAAAGGGATTGCATCATTTGGCTGGAGAACAAAAATCTCAAAACAAAGAAAGCACAACTATAATGATACAATGGTATTTCTGGTTGTAACCCATACATACATGTATAATTGTCAAGAGATTGAGATAAAAACTTATCTAACTACATACATCAGTTAATATTCATCTTCATTTTGATGTTCATTGCCGCCAGCTCGTTTGCCAAATATCTGTAAACATAAGGAAGAATGATTGGTTGCACAGCATCATCATTTGCTTCATCTCGTACCGCATTACAACACTTGGCATTCTTACAAAATACACGCAACATCCTGCCAGCATCAGATGTTTTTTGGCCTGCAGAAAGAATTGCACTCCTCTCAGTTGCTGGAGATAACAAGTCTCCACAACGGCGACATGCATAGGCAATGTGCTTATCGCTGCAATTTAACAAACGGTCCTGTAGCAAGAATGCTGTTCCGTGACTAAGAAGTGAGTCACGTTCCATCTCTCCAAGACGAATACCACCACCCTTCTTCCTTCCCTTAATCGGCTGCCTTGTTAGTGGATTTACTGTACCAGTGGCTCGCACTTGAAACTTATCCGATACCATGTGGCGCAGGCGTTGATAGTACACTACTCCCATGTACAAGTCCGCTTGCATGAGACACCCAGATACTCCACTGTAGAGTGGTTCACTGCCATAATAGTTGTAGCCAGCAGCCTGGAGTTGTTCGCCAAAGTAATCCACTGCAATCTTGTCTCCTGATTCATGGAATGAAAATGGCGTTGCATCCTAGGGAAGGCAAATAGGAGAAAAAGGATAATGTTGAGCTGAGCAACAAAGCTAGAGCTTATACAAGGAAAGAAATAAGAGCAAGTAGCCTACCTGAAAGTTTCCATGCATTGCTCCACTCTTTCCTGCCATACTCTCAATCAACATTCCAATTGTCATTCGACTAGGAAATGCATGTGGATTAATAATAATATCAGGGGACATGCCGCTTTCACTGAATGGCATGTCTGCTTGTGGCCACAAAATGGACAACACTCCCTTTTGACCGTGCCTACTGGAAAACTTATCCCCAATGACTGGATTTCTTGGAAACCTCAAGGTAACACTGAGAGCTTCATTTGATTCTTTCGATCCCTTCCCACCCGCAGAACTTCCCGACAAGTTAAGACGCCGGATTGTTTGCACGCAAGCGCGCTCTTTTTCCTTGTGCTTGCCAGGGAAGCCTTTCCCCATCCCATCATCAGCAAGACAGTACAATGCATGGCCTTCATCTACCCATGTTCCAATAGGTGGTAATCCATCCTCCTCCAGGTTTGGATGGACCGATTCATACTTGAAGCTGGGCAAATCACCTTCATTTTCGGGTTGGACCCTGATGCGCTTTGACTTGTTGCCAAGCTTAATCTTGTCCTTATCAGCACCTCTGGATACGGCCTGGGCTATTTCATCTCCTAGGTCTACCTTGACCGTCTTGTACACGGACGCATGCCCAAAGCCTCGTTCGTAGGAGGATTTATTCAAAATCATTGCATCCTCCATGTCAAATCCAGTGTAACTCAAAACAGCAACCACTGCATTGGTGCCATTTGGATATTCATCCATCTTATACTCGCTGTGAATTGATGTTTGTACAATGGATGCCTGCGGGGTCTGGATCTTATAAAGTTTATTATCTGCTCGATAAGGAAGTGAATGAGCTGGAGTGCCCATTGTTTGTTTACCCATTTGGCATTGGTACCTAACATAATATTTAAGCAATGGCAAAGATGAATGCAAGAAAACCAAAGAAAGTCAACAAACGTGGCAGAGTAACAACTTACATGTTTCTTGGCGATTGGTTGTAATCTGAAAATGGAGTCAGACTTGCAATGAGACTAAGCATATTCGCAGGATCCAACTCTTGATGGGTAGTGATTCCCTCCCTAATATCCTCTGGAAGGCAGGCAATATCCATGAACGGCTGCTCCATCGGCCCAATATATTCTGTCCTTCCAGTCGCACGTTGAAGCACGGGGCGGACCACCCTTGCAGCAATGGTAAAGAGGAATAATCCTGGATAGGGCCCTCCTTTCATACCAGGGGGAATGTACGCAACTTCCAAGGTGGGAGGAACGATCGGCTTCTCCTGTACCTTCAACGACCTCAACTGCGCCGCAATCGACTTACAAAGCTTCACAGAAGCTCCACCAATAACTCGCCCATCCACCATGACAGGCAAATTGGTAAAATTAGAAATCGCGCATCCATCACCACGCTCCCCTCCTGTTCCCGTAGGCGCCACACCCCACGTAATCAACAACTCATTCAAATCCTTCAATTCTCCACCCTCCATCTGTGATGGATATGCCATGACCTGACACTTTAATGCCAAATGACTCAACAATCCACACGGACCACCATCGGGTGTATGCACCGGACATAAGAAACCCCATTGATCGGGCAACAGTTTCCTCACGGCAGTAGTCTTCATCTCCAAGAAGAATTGTCCACGATGGACACTACGAAAATGTGCGCAGAACCTCAAAAAGTTGAGTTTTTCAGCGACAATGGTGTAGCCACTAACTTGCATCAAATCCAACCCGGTCGACGAGATGATATTCCCCGTTGATAAAAAGTGCGACACCTTCTTCCCAATCCCACCGGAGGATATCATACCATAACGATCGACCATCTTAATCCACCATTTGTTTTGTGGCACATTGGTCAAAAACTTGGTATAGTCAACACGCATCTCTTTCATCAATCCTATCCTAATGTTGCCCAGTGTTTCCTCAAACTTTTCTTTTACAAAAGTGCAGAGTAAATGACCGGGGAGGAGAATCTCTTGATTTTGGAGTGAGTCTGCATTGTCTACGCCGCAGTCTCCAGCGGCGAAGGAGTAGAGTTTGCGTAGCATGAAGAGGATGTATTCGAGTTTGTCGCCGTAGCTGGGGAGATGGATGAGAATGTAGCTGTACATTGGAATGGAGTAATAATGAATGCAAGATATGGGATGGATTTTGAGATGAAGGCTGATGAAAGAAAGAAGAGAGAAATCAACACCTCTTGGAAACATACCTATTCATAATATAATGTCCAATGGCCACATCACTCGTACTATTCGCCTTCCCACTCAACAACCGAAACCGACTCCCAATAAACGCCAAACACTCTTCCGGAGTCTGCATCCCCGTAAACTGCCTAGCCTCCTGCAACAACAACTCGGCACGTGCTCTCACAAACGTATTCGACTCATCCCCCTCAATAATACGCTGATACAATTCTTCATCCGTAATACCATGCCCTGCCTCTTCCTTACTACTACTCTTACTCACATCACACCCACTCAGCGCCCTCATGACCAAAACAACCGGCAATAAAAACTCCTGCTTCCGTGCTACAAACTTCAACGTAGCACCCCCCGTAGTCAAATAATGCAAAGTATTGGTAACCGTACTCATATCCCCATTATGCCTCTGACAACGAATAGCCACACCCAAATCGGTATACAACTTGCCACGATTCTTATAATTACTCCTCTGAATACTAGTAGCATGATTGGCACGTGGTACCTGCAACAATCTGACACAACGTTCAATCCCATTAACGATAAAGTATCCACCAAACTCCGTCTGTTCTTCCTTGAGCTTGACAAGTTCACCGGGGCTCTTACCATGGAGGTGACATGCCTTCGACATGGCCATAATGGGCATCATTCCAAAGTTACGGGAGATGCGAATGATGGATCCGGAGGGAGTGTCATTTCCGTATCCATCGCGACGGGAGAATTGGAGGCAGAAGTCGCAGGATAGGGGAGCGGAGTACATGATGCCCAATTCACGACATTCGCGGGGGTAGAGTCTCATGCTCTTGGCTGCACCGCCGCTGCCACTGGGTTGGGTTTTGGTAGGCATGCCAATCTTGACATTCTCCAACCAGAATTTCATAGTCTCGCTCGGCTTACCCGCGACATGTCCCACACCTCGATTTTCTACTTGGGAGGTATCCACCATGTCAATTTCATGGGTGGAAATGGAATCCACACCGCGGGAAAGGCCGACATCTAGAAAGTAGTTGAAACTTTCGACGTGTGGTGCGGAGAGCCGATGGAGTTTGCGAACATCTGATTTTTTACAGGTGTGGGAACGGTGGAAGGAGGGTACTGATTGATGGATAGTGCTGCTGGAACTGGATGATGTTTTGGTACTGCCGCCGGATTTGGATGCTTTGCTCTTTTTGGTGGAGACTGACATTTTGCTTTTGTTCTTTTTCGATTCGACTGATACTTTCTACTTATTGATGGGATGTTTTTATTGGCTATTGATAAGATGTTCAATAATCACCTCCCAGAACTATTGCTGCTGTTGAGACTCGTCAATGTATTGTAGCTTTATAATCGTCGATTGTGTTGTTGATTGCGGAGCGCGCCGCGGAGTTGGTGAGGATGAAGTTGAAGCGCTGTATCAGAAGCATGACGACCATAACCTGTGATTTGATCATATTTGCGATGAGTGTGCAGTGGGGATGACACTTGTGAAATGATTTTTTGAGAGAATTCTCTGAACATCAAGATCAAGATTGTGCTCGATGCGTGGTATCGAAGCGGAGGGACGATGGGCTTGATATTGATGGTGATGGAATGGTTGGAGAGGGTTGAGATCATGATGGTGGCGTCAGGGAATCCGCGAACCATCGACATATTCCTCGCCGAATAATTATCACATTATTATTCTTGTCCTTGATAATGCATTCATAATATTCATATTATTATCGATGCACCGGCGAGATGATGATGACACCAGTGCCAGTGGGAGCGGTGCGTTGCCCGTGGCGGCGACGGCTGGGTTGCCTGAGACTATTGCCTGAGTCTCGAAGGCGGGAGGGACCATGTGGTTACTGGCGGCATTGGGGGGACGACAAAGATTCCCATGGCGTTGGGTCGATCCTTTATTTCGTGGGTGTTGTTGTGGCTGTTGTGAAGAAGGTTGCATGAAAATGAGACCTTGGGCTGGGTTTGGGTTCTTCGGTTCTTCATGTCATGTTCTTCGTTGCGTGTTGAGAGAAGAAGATGTGATGGCGCCATTATTTTGGCGGTTTTCATGTGTTTCTCTCTCCTCAAAAATAACCCGTCTATGTAGCTAGATATATTATTGAATTCCTCTCTAGTAAATTATGCGTACGTGAAGAGATCCTAAAGGAACAAGACTGTATTGAGAAAGAGTCTTGAGAAACATCTTGCTCGACAACTTCATCCCAACAACAAAACATCCTCGCTGAGAAGCTCGGCCAGACTAACGTTTCAAAAGGGGAGACCTCATCGCCGATACTTCCAACTTCCAACCTCTGTTGATGCTTCGTTGTTCGTAGACAAGATGTATCTCTGTATTGTACACGCCAATATGTAGCATGTAATGGGTGTTGCCGCCGACTCATTATTACATATGAGTTATTTCGTAAGTATTCTCTCCAACATAGATGATGTCAATACTGCCGTCGCCAACAGCCGCCACTGACGAAACTGGTCGCTTCAAATAGCAGATGATATTGCCCTCCTGTTTCCCACCATCTTATCGCAAATAATGACTCAACAAGAGTATTGGAATTGATGCTCGGTGCTCCTCTCTCCTCGATGACAGCATAATTTGGATGATGGAAATATGGAAAAGTGGCATGTTTGTAGACCACCGTGTGCTTGATTTTTTTTCTAGGACTTTAAAAAAGACACAACAAGGCGGCGAAGCAGTGCTGGCACAGAAGTGACGTATGATCAACTCCAATACTCACAGATACTCACTATTGCGACACACAAGTAAGTTTCCATTGATTCCTTTTTCACACCACATTTGCATTATTCATATTGTCTAATCCATATTTTCTCAAATGACACCTATCATTTATCATCAGCGGAGAAACCACAGTCAATGTATGCTCCATCCCATGTTTATCTTCCCAGGACAACGAGTGCCTGTGCGACCTGCAGTGCTTTGGATATACTGAGTATGATCCGTGAATCCTTCTTCTGTGGCGGCTGCTGTGTGCCATCCTGGCTCAATGACTCTGATAAATTCTATAGCTGGAGAATCTTGATTCGCCTGGACAAGCTGTGAAAATACAGAGATTTTCTACTGTGATATGGTTCCTCTCCACGTGCCCATGAACGATTATTTATGTGCCTAGGCAAGAAGTGGTATAGTCAACATATCCCGATCGTCTGCCAAAGCAAATATGCCCTGTGGGATATAGTATGCCACAGTGCAGCAGCAAGTCTGGGGCGTATGAGCTTTGAGGATTGGCATTTCACTGCCTGAGTAGGAGCTCGTTCCTCTCACCCGGGAAAGGTCGCGGATGCAGGGACTCCTTATGTGCACATGAACAACAATTATTCATGAGCCTAGGCAAGAGTCCAAGGAACTGGCATATTCAACATATCCCGATCGTCTGCCAAAGTGTATTGGACATGGAATGCCCTGTGGGATATGCAATGCCACAATGGCATGGGGTGCAGCAGCAAGTATAATTTTTGGTATGGCACAACGGATGGATGTGGCAGAAATGTACACACGGTGGTGGCATTCGTTGTATCGTACTCACTGTTGGACAGCATCAGCATTTCGCTATGCTGACACTTCCCAAGACAGCAAGTGCCTGTGCAACCTGCAGTGCTTTGGAAATACTGAGTGCATGATCTGTGAATCCTACTTATGTGGCGGCTGTGGGGCATCCTGGCTCAACATCTTTGATAAATTCATCAGGCACTCTTCCACTGACGATTCTGGACAATCCTGCTTCGCCCGGACAACCTGTGAAAATGCTGAGATTTTCTACTGCGGTATGAGCTTTGAGGATTGGCATTTCCCTGCATGAATCAAAAAAAGAAACCCAAGGGGGTTAAGATTTGGTAGGGCGAGTAGACACATGGGGAGAGGGCTTTGCAACTCAGCTTGACTACCGTGCTGAAGCCAAGTCCACCCCTGAATTTTCCAAGTTCTATGAAGGAATGTGGACTAGGATCCGTATTCGCACCAGACATCGTGGAGAAACTGCCATTGATGCACGTGCTGACTACCAAGTTGGTGGATGGATGCAAAGAACTATGAAGATGTGCCGGATGACTTAGTCAAGCTGCAGCACACGATGGTGGCATTTATTGTATCGTACTCACTGTTGAACAGCATCAGCATTTCACTATGCTGACATTCGCTACGGCGGAGCAATCAATCGCCCTTTCTTTGTTGCACTCACTAGATGGCAGCATTATGGCGATCGGTGGTAATATTTTGTTCATGGCAAAATTCAGGTGGCCGCAAGAGCGATCGGCATTCACAGCAATTGTCACTCAGCTTACGGGCAGCAATCACTCATCCTTGTACATCAGAAGCATTTTATAATCGTACAACAGCCTCACTGTGGTGGTAACACTCCATCGACAATTCCGCAGTGAAAGTTTGGGTGAATGTTTGACTGGCGAGAGCTTGCTATATGCACATGCCAGTTGCATAACAGCAACAGCAGCGGCAAGCTGTCTACGGCAGCAGCAAGTAACCAATCAAAATAGCATGCATCCATGGCAATAGCAATGAATCAGCTGCAAAAGCAACATCAGAAACCTATGACAACTCAGCAATCTACAGCAATAACAACCAGACGTTTGCAATATGAACAAGTATTGACATTGGCAACATCAACATCAACGAAACTATAACAATTGCAGCAGCAAGCAGCGTCGGTAGCAATCAATCTCACATCACATTCGTCCTCTCGCTAAGCTTTTGTAATCAGTGGAAATAGCAGTGCAAAGCTACGGCAAAAGCAAAAGCAAGCAAATTACGACAGCAGCAAGACGGCAGCAATAGTGCCCAGCTCACAATCATCTAGCTAACCATCACATCAGTCTAGCTCACAGCCATCTACTACTAGTCAGCAGCCATCTAGCCAACCGGTCTACACAGCCATCTACCAAAGCAATCTAAGCCAACCCATCATCTTAGCCACTAACGCATCCATCTAGCCAAGAAACCTATCTACACAGCCACACCATCAACATCACAGCCATTGTCTTTGCCGTCATCGAAGTCTGCTGCCTTCGTCAAAGCCTAACCAAGCAACACAGTCATACTAAACCCATCTATCACCGCTGTCTTTTTCGATGTTGTTACCATCCAACCAACACAGACAAAGAAATGAGCACTGCTCTCTACTCTCTACTAGGCGCTATGAGATTATGGCTATTAAGATTTTCTCACATCGTCGCAGTCATCTATCCAACCATCACACAGACATCTACCAAAGCCATCAGAGCCAGGTTGCTAGCATCGCTTCCGTCCAGCTCTCACCTACCAATGCATGGTGCCATCTCCGTAATCGCACAAATATAGAGTGAGGCCATCAAACCAGACTCGGTGGCATCCACATTCTAGAGAAAGGAGGAACTCGCCATTGGCAGCCTACAGTAATCACTGGTAGTCATCAAAAATGAACATGTCAAGCTCTGTTCTGATGCAAACAATCTCAGCGGTAAAAGCAGCATTTGCTCAGTAGAATATTTCCACTATCGGATGGCAGCAGCATTTCACTATGACTATATTATCCAATCTAAGCGCGGTACTGGTTGCTTTACGGGAATCATTCCGGTATCTAGCAGCAGTATTTCACTACAATCTGATGCAAACAATCAGCTCAGCAAATGTTGACAAAGAATGAGCGCTCAGCGGTAACTGCAGCATTTGCTCGGCAGAATATTTTCACTATCTATCGGATAGTAGCAGCATTTCACTATGACCACATTCAATCTAAGCGTGTTACTGGTTGAGCAAATGCTGGCAGTGTGTCTGGTATGCAACATTTAACATTGATATTTTCTTTGCACGATTCATTCCAATAGCAGCAGCATTTCACTGCGATCTGATGCAACAATCAGCTCAGTTTATGCGACAATACTTTCAGTCCAGCCAACAGCCAACCAGCCCTCCGCTACATCAAGACAATCCTCTCAACAAAGTCTGCAATACAACCATCATCTCAGTCTCAGTAACTATGCTTGCAGCAATCCAACATCCAATATGCCATCTCTCAGCTGTTGCTTAGTTCTTCTGTTGGTCTGGTCCAGGTCAAATTCTTGGCCCATCCCCACTCACGGTCAACCATCGCATCAGAAGCTGTATATTTCAGGCATATATAGCCACCATCCGATCAATCCGGCTCAAAGCCATTGGCTACATCTACATCATGGCAATCCTATCAGTCAATGATGCAATACAGCCAGCCACTTGCTATATTACAATAGTCCTCTCAGCTAAGCCCACTGGACAACCACCATCTCCTAAATCAAGACAATCCTCTCAGACAATCCCGCGATCTGACCGCCATCTCACAGTATCAGCAGCAATTCGATCCAATCAGCAAATATGCCAGATGTTGCTCCGCGCACAGCTCTCTTCTTCTATTGGGCAAGTCCAGGTCAAATTCATCAGCTATACAATATAGCAGCCATCCTCCCAGCCAAACCCATAGCAGTCACTTCCGTCCAGCTCCTTGAGAAAGGAGGAAATAGCCGTTGGCAACATATGGTGATCAATGGTGGTCATCAAAAATGAACATGTCAAGCTCTATTCTGGTGCAAACAATCTCAGCGGTAAAAGCAGAATTTGCTCAGTAGAATATGTTCACCGTTGGATGGCAGCAGCATTTCAGTATGACTCTATCCAATCTAAGTGCAGTACTTGGTATGCAGTACTAAAGGGTAATAGCAAAATTTGCTTTGCAGGAATCATCCCGATAGCAGCAGCATTCACTGCGATCTGATCCAACAATCAG
The DNA here is from genome assembly GCA_037356235.1 of Bacterosira constricta. NCBI lineage: Eukaryota > Bacillariophyta > Thalassiosirophyceae > Thalassiosirales > Thalassiosiraceae > Bacterosira > Bacterosira constricta. The sequence continues at coordinate 10,601 of JAZGVS010000705.1, forward strand.
CTCCGCTAATGATGGCAAAGAATGAGCATGCACAGCACGCAAGACTTAGCAGTAACAGTGGCATTTGCTCAGGATGATCTTTTCACTATCTACCGGATAGCAGCCGCATTTCACTGTGAGCGTCGTAGCAAATAGTTGAGCAAATGCCGGCAGTGAATGGCAGACAGCACAGTGGCATTTGCTTTGTACGAATCATTCATTATCAGGTAGCTGCAGCATTTTACTCTATGACATCATTTTCTCTCAGCATAGTACTTAATAATGGTTCTGACGATCAATATTAATGGTTGACAATTATCTTCTTAAAATGATTAGCAGTCCCATTTCCCCAGATTGAACTAACCTCACAAACAATCAGGCTTTTTACGCATATATGTTCATCAGTGCCAGCCCCCTCCATTAAATGCCGTCTCCATTTCGTACTCCTGCCTCTTCAGATCTGCTAGCGTTGGAACATGACACTTCAGGGGGTCAAATGTTGGTCGTCTCAGAGGAGGTAGATTGAATTCGCCTACCGGCGCCGCATTACACTTAGGATGGAGTTTTTCTGCGAGCGAGGACATTAACCGGTTGAGTTTATCAGCAACACCAGCCTTACCATAGCCATAATAAGTGAGCCAATAATTCATTTGAAGACAGCAGTTGTGTAGGTGCCACAGCTCAAACTCCACCAATGCCGGTTCTTTCTGCTGTCTCTTTGCGGCCGCGGAGAGTTGCTCCATCGTCCTCCCGAGATCGTTGCAGTATTGAATCCACTGCCGGCTACTGACGGAATATTGGTTCTCTTCATCCTTCTCGTTCTCCCTTTCAGCGGTTGCCTCTTCCTTGTCATTGTTGCCATGAATATTCATACTTGCCACCGCACCAGGACCAGTTACAGGTGATGTTGGTGGTGGTGGTGATGGTGATGGTGATGGTGGTGGTGATGGCGATGGCGATGGCCCAACCTGGGAGTAGAGTGGAGTCCTCTTTGGCTTATCGGCACGAGCATAGTTGTAAAAGGATCTGTATGTTATGCCAAATCTTGTCTCGTATTCTTCTACTTTCCAAAACTTTGTCAAACTCAGATTCTTGCCTACTCCACTCTCATTGTAATCATCCCAGGTCTCCACACATCTTTGCATCCATATATTCTCGGAATGGTTCATGCGAGTCCGACCCATGCTTTATTGTAGGTACTTGGTTTCATTATTGTTTGTGATGTGCGTTGAGCGTTGAGCTCCATCCAGTGTGTGGCGCAGCCAAAAAGTGAGTGACCCCAGTGGTCAGTGATCAGTGGTCACCACTGACCACTGGTCACTGGCTGCCACATATATTCCTTAGAATCTTCCTTAAAAGGTGTCCCAGAGGTACTCAGCCGTGTTTTGTTTTATTGTAGTTTAGATTACTCATATAGAGAACTTTACATCGCATGGTATCTCAGTGGCATCCAATTTTCCTTATCTTGTCATCATATTTCACGCGCAAAGAAAGTACTGGTTTAGGGTACCCCTTTTGGGACATAGCTAGCCTAGCCAGGACCTAGCGCAAGTGGTAAAGAAACTATAATAAACAGTTGAGAAGGTATGGCGATCATTAGTAAGAAACTGATAAGCTCAGTTGGAAGAGTGCGTCAGACAAATCAATCAAGTTGATAGTTCAAATCCCGGAGACCTCTTTCGTCAATTACACCACACCACACTTGTCCTATGTATCACCTCGCTATCTCAATCGAGTAAATCTCACATCAAAGAAGTACGATGCTCCACACTATATCTCTTTTGTGCATACCTAGCCTAGCCAGGACCTACTAGTCCAAAATCCAACCTCTGAACCAAAGTTCAGTTGCAGATTACTCCCAGTAATGGGGGCACCTAGCATTAATAAACTGAAAAGAGTCACACAACCTCATGCGATTATTCCATAAGCTGACGAAAGGGAATGTGTCATTTGGAGAACATAGATATCTCAAATCGATGAAAACTGAACACAAATGATCCAACTAAAATGATACAATGGTATCTCTGATAAATACATGTATAATCGTCAAGAGATTGAGATAAAAACTTATCTAACTACAGACTCCTACATCAGTTAATATTCATCTTCATTTTGATGTT
>JAZGVS010000706.1:0-12696 GCA_037356235.1 Bacterosira constricta
GGTTCCTCTGCGTGGGAGTGACACTTGCGCTTGAGGGCCTTGTGGTGTTATTGTTCGGAGTTGTTGGAGTTGGACTGTTTGATGCCAGTAGTGCCCATCTTGATGCCAGTAGTGTGGCTCGTAGCTGCCCTTGATGGTCACTCCTTCTATGGGCACTTGAGGGCCTTGTGGTGTTATTGTTCTTATTGATTGGGTGGGAATGAGCCTCCGCTCTTGGCATCATCATAGTCATCATCAGTGAGGCCTGTGATCTTGAGGTTGGCTGTTGTAGTAACACCCTCTTCCCTCACTTCACCATTGGTTGAAAGGTGTTCCTCACTTGCAAGCGTAAGATCTACCACCAGGTTACGGGGTGGTGTTGCATAAGGATTCACAACCATCCTTTGAATAGTGGTAGGCACATCAGCTGGGGTAGCAATGGTGGACCCAGTAGCTGTGTGAGGAGGTGTAAAACTGGCTGTGTATGACCCCCCAGCAAAGCCTCTGGCACCTTGAAATGTAGGAGATACATTCACCACCGGAAGGGTAATGGAAAATGCTTCACTTTTGAATGCATCTTGCTCCTGAAGGAGAGCCACAACTTGATCCAAGCCTTGAATACTGTGCTCAGTACTTTGCACTTTGGAGAGCGCACGCGCATGCCACATCTTGTGGTTATTCACCTGCCTATAAAGTGTTGCCTCCTTCTTCTTCTCATGCATCAAGGTAAGCCTTGCTTGTTCTAACTGGTAAGTCATATTGCTGAGGTTCCTCTGCGTGGGAGTGACACTTGCGCTTGAGGGCCTTGTGGTGTTATTGTTTACCGTGGTCATCCACTCTTCGTTTCTTCATGTGGTCTCCGCTGTTGCTGCTCATGTTAAATAATTTCTAGCGAGAATCAAGGTGTTTTGTTATGGTCAGGACACGAGACACTCAACTATCGTCTCCCTTCTCCTTATATATGCTGATGCCTCTCAGTGCTCACATATTGTATAGGGATAATAAAAGAGCCACGCCGGGATCGTTTTGGTAGATATCAGTTTTGTTGGTTGGTGTGGCGGTTGGTGTGGTCAGCGTTAGATTATGCATACACCCCTGGATTATGCGCTTAGTATTGTACTGCAAGAGTTCGTGCTTCTACCTTCTGTGGTTGTGATCTACCTCCGGTACAATCTACGAAGGATTTATCGAAAGGTCAATCAAGACAGGATCAAGAGACATAAATGTTGAGTAAAATAAAGGCCAAATATCCTGCAAATATCTGAAATCTAATTCATTATTGTCTCTATGTTTGCCTTCGTATCTTCTCAACATCATCAACTTCCAACACTCACTGTCACTTCTCATTAATACCTCCTCAAACCACAAGCCTTATCCTCAACACCCTTCTTCTTCTTCCCCCTCCTCTCCCTACCAAACTTGGTCGAGTTTGGATTCCTCCTACCAAACCCAACACGAATATCATCCCTCTTTGTCAAATCTGTAATGCACCCCAGGTCAGATGCCAAATCACTGCCAAAGATGGATTGACCGGAGGATTTCGATTTGCCTTTGCGTACTTTTTGGTTCCATGCGCCGTAGAGGAGTTGATCTTCGGCTAGTAGGATGTCTCCTTCGTATTTGTTTCCCTATTACATGTGTTGATTGATCAGTTGAGTATAACAAAGAAATAGAAAATAATAAACATCTGTAACACACAAAAAGAAAACAAAATGCTCACCTTGCCAGCCTTGGGCAAATTAAACTTGGTCCCCCTCGTATTATACTGATAATTCTTCTTCATATGCAACTTCAACCGACCCGTATTCCTATCCACACTCGCCGCCACCCTCTGCAACGTATTACTCCCACACTTATCACAAAACAACCGTCCACCCGTTCCTTTGCCCCCGCCAACGCCTCCCGTGTCATTGCCGTAGATTGTAAAACAGGCACCACAGCGGGTCACCCACGTTTTGAGACGGCGGACCCGTACTCCGTCGACGGAGAGGAGTTCGAGGTTCATTTGGAGGATTACATTTTGCATGGCGAAGTCGGTGGTGGCGCATGCGGCTCGTTGGCAGATTGGTGGACCGAAATCTTTTTTTGGTCCACGATTATTGTTGCTGTTTTTGTTATTGTACTTTTTATTGGAGATGTTGAGCGTTCCGGTGGCCTTCATTGTTTGAATGTCGCGGGTGCACGTCACCCATCCCTCGCCATCATCGTCTTCAGCGGTCATTTCGGATGGAAAGTCGGAGTTGGAAGATGTGGCTGTGGCTCCAAGAATGCGTGATTTGTGCCCTAAGTTGTTGTTTGTGTTATTGTTTGCTTGCTCTTCTTCTTCCTTGACAGCAGTACCAGCTGCAGCATCACCACCATTTTCCTTGGACTTGGCTTCTTCCTCCTCCTTGATCTTGTCTTTTTGTTTCTGATTCTCCAAGGCAACAGCAGATCCATTGGCACTTACAATATTACCATACTTTCTAAATGCATTGAATGCCTGTTGTTTCTTCTTATCATCGTTCTTCTGCGCTCGTCCATTGACCATGGGCTGCAATGCCTTCTTCTTTCGCTCTTCCTCTTCTTTTAGCCATGCTGCCGATCCTAGTTTGGACTCTTCTGCCAATTCTCCCTCGTCATCGGATCCCTCGTAGGGAATGGCAGCTGCATCCGCCAACGATGGAAAGTCCAGCCCTCCCTCCGTCTCTTGCTGCTGTACCGCATCCTGCTGCAGCTTGGCCCTCTTCTTCTCCTCCTTGAGCTTTTTGAAATAAACAACCTCATGCGGATCTAAAATGAAGACATCGCATTCCTCATCACTCATTATTTCTTCATTATTGTCATCGTCTGCGTTGGCAATGTTGATGGCTTCCGATTCGCCATCGCTTTCGGAACCATCGGAGAAGGCATCGTCATCATCTTCAGAGGCATCGTCGAATTGTCCAGCAGCAGCATCCGCAGCCACAGGTTCTTTCAGATCCAATTCCAACGACTTTTCTCCTTCGTTCTTGGCAGCTTTCAGTGAATAATCCACGAGCGGGGCACTCGATGCCTCTTTGGAATTGACAAGCGTTGCCCACGACTTTGGCTGGACTGCTTTCGACGGAGCCTCACTTTCATTGTCTAATGCCCCGCAATTATCCACAATTACAATATCACCCTCATCATCCTCATAGTCTACGTGAGCTGCATCAATAATTCCATTAGCATTGCCATGAAAAAATGCAGTGTTACTTGCAATTGAATCACCACGATCCCTAGCACCACCATCCGCCACACTATTAGTGGCACTATCACCACTCCATCCTCCCTTATTCTTCCAACTCTTGACATTCCGCTTCCCATCCCCATGCATCGCCTTGACACTCACACCCAACACCCTCTTGGGTTCCGTCCTCACATATCCAATACTATTATCATACAATTGGGCACTCTCCACTTCAAGATCGTACAGCAAACCCAACACTTGCAAATCCACCCCCGACAATTGAGAATAGTCACCTGTCTTTCGTGCAAACTCGGCCATCTTTTTCATACCCTCGGCACTCGGTGCACGTGTCACCAAAGAAGTGTCATGGAGGGATTTCAATCGGAATTGGAATTCATCAAGGTGTTGGCGTGATTTGGCATCGCGGATTTCGGTTAGGACGGATGGTACCGTGTAGTAGTGGGTGGCGGAATTGAGGAGGGATGAATGGGTGGAGGAGGTGGAGAGGGAGGTTTGTTTGATGATGGCTCCCGAGTCGATTATTAGGGCGTGATACTTTTTGGATTGGGTGTTGTTGACGTTGTTGCTGCTGGGGGTTGCCTGGGGAGGAGGTTTGACGCTAGCGGATGGCATGGCGCTAGTGGTTGTCGTCGAGGTGGATGGCATGGTGGGTGATAGCTGTGGTGCCGGTGGTGTTTCTGCCATGGTTGCCATGTGATTATTTTTTGGTTGGAAGAGTCCGTCCCCGTGGCCGTGGTGGTCGGTGGTTGGAGACAAAGAAGTTGTTTCAAAGAACAAAAGAACGAGACGAGGATGAAAAAATGGCGGGGTGCACCGAGCGAAAGATTTGGATGGTCCTCGTCTGATGTAGATAATGCGGGACAGACGGACCTTCAACGTTGGCGACTATTGGCGACGTTAGTTGTTAGACTGGGAGCGAGACACATCTCTCTAGATAGAGACACGTCCTCTGAAAACTGATGACAGTGCAAGATGTGAGATGCCGCCCACAATAATACTATGGGAGGTGGACATGGTGCGCGATGGTATGAAGGTGAGGGTCACGCCTTAGTACTTGTATCACAAGCCGGGAGTCCCGGAAGGGATGGGAGTTCCTCGGCTTTAATACGCATAGCTCTGGAGCGATCAACCCGCGACAAAATGGGTCTCTGACATATTGATAGATATTGATACATCTTATGATACTGTACCTCTTTTTTACTAGTGCTTTTTGCCGTATCACATTTTCTACTTAGTGAAAGCTAGCGAATATCATAATAGAATTAGAATATTAATCGCAATAGCCGTCACCATGACCAATGGGCTGCACCGCCCTCCGCGTCGCACTAACCGCACGTCGCTTGGCGCTGCGATGGCCCCGCACTATCGAGCAGCCATCGCCATGGTCGAGCGCCTGCAGATTCGTCACGCCGCTCGATTGCTCGTGTCAGCTAAGGCGGCCATGGCACAGGCAGCATTAAATGTTGCTGCGAGTGTATTCCGATTCGCTTCGTCCTCCACCTCCATTCCTGCGACGGCCTCCAACGGCGACCGTCCTGCATGCATCGATGGCGACGGTACCATCGCTTCTAATGCCGCGCCGAGAAAGCTTCAATTACCTTAGATACTGACCGAGCCATCACCAAAAACCCAAACTATTACACAAGTATTCCATTTTTGAAAGTTACATAAAATATAATCAACTAGTATTATTTGCAAGTGTCAACAGTTTTAATGCATACTCTTGCGGTATTCTTCTGGTATATCTAGTAGTAGTCGTATGTGCTAACCCCGATCAAATTATTTGATTTTCTATACATGCTGATCCGTAAATAGTTTTCCTACAAAATACACCACACGGGCTAGCCATCTCAGGTATGTTCAAGCAACATCAAGAAATCAGTTTGGTCTCCCTAAACCACCAGAGCATCATACCTCCCTTCTTTTATTTTCACAATCCTTTATTCTCTACAAAGACAACGTCGTCTGCACCGCTGTCACCACACTATCCAACGTACCCTCCAGTATCGAAACACCATCCAATGACATCCCACCATCCGCCAATCCACCATTCAACGACCCAATCAACGTCACGAATTCATTACCCACATACTGTGAATAATCCCCAACAGAATGAGCCAATGTCGTCAAACTGTCGTGCGTGACATGATCATACGTGGATGGTGCCTGTGCCAACAAGTGCGAGCTTGCCTCGTTCACAGTGCTCGTGGCCTGGAGGGCCCAGTCGGAATCATCTTTTCCACTAATGAGGTAGATGATTGAATTCATGATTTTGAGTAGAATATCAGTAATGGCAATGACCAACGCCATCAAGTGTTGGAGTATCTCTTTTATCGACATGTTGCCAATATTGGTAATGGTGGAAACAACAGTGTGACTGGCATTGTCAATAACAGAGGTGATGGACGATTGGACATTGGTGAGTATGGATGCGACGCTTGTGCCGGCAACGGCATTGAGAATGAGATCCAAGAATTTGATGATGATGCCTCCCGTGAATTTGATTGCGGAGATGATTCCATTGCCAAAGTCGGCGAGGGAGGAGTCTCCGACACGAGTCACGGCAGTGTTTGCTCCCTCGACGATGTTTAGATTGGGCAAGGCTGGAGGTTGTATGTTCACATTGGGCAAGGTTGGTTGCGGCAAGTTCACATGGGGAAAGTTCGGTGGAGGTAAGTTCACGTTGGGCAAAACTGGTGCCTCAACGTTCGCATTTGGCAAAGATGACAAGGGCAAGTTCATCTTCACCTCCGGCAGGGTTGGAGGTTGCGTGTTCAAGTTGGGTAGGTGCAATCCAGAACCAGCACTCTTGACAGACGACGCCATTCCTGCCAATCCTACACCAACACCCTTAATGGTGGATTCCATTCCTGTCAGTCCTTCCCCGATCGCCTTCGCACCGGATACGCCTGCATCCGCAACCTTGTGTGCCTGTCCTGACAGACTTTCGAAAGAGTTGGATACATCTGCCACTTTATCGCCCAACCCATGAATCAAGTGTGACCATCCCCTGGCGGACGATGAGCCTGCATTGGCAACCTTGTTCAATGCGTCTGGCAATTCCAAGTGGTATTGTGGAAATAGCTCCACCTTCTGCTCCAAGTTACTCTTGATGAAATCACTAAAAGTTGAAACTTGGTTGGTAAAGGCCTTGGTGGCCTCATCAGTTGCATCTCCGTCAACGGTGTGCAGTCCATCGTAGTTTAGATCCGATAGTTGGGAGGATAACGAGTTGGTAAGCTCATTGTTCACTTCTGGGATGAGCGAGGCTGCTTGATCTGTTGCCGCTCCTTCCATGAGTGTAGTATCCATGGCTGATACAGTATCCATGACAACTGCTGCTGCTCCATCAATAGGTGTAGTATCCATGACAGCAGCCGCAGATGCAGTATCCATGACAACTGCTGCTGCTCCCTCCATGGGCGTAGTATCCACAGCAGCAGCCACAGTACTGGCACTACCATCACTCGCAGCACGAAGAATATCTTGCATAGAATCTTGCACCGCAGGATCAACCTGCTGCTGCTGCTGTTGTACCACAACATCACCTCCAATATCTGGGAAACCATACCCACCACCATTGCCATATTGTTCCATCATATTATTCATTCCACCAAGAAGATCATCGGCAAGGCTCACATCATGCTGCTCGGGAATATCATTCATATCCATATCAGTAGGAATTGCCGCGGCTAGATTTCCTAATGCACTACTTACACTTGAACTACCTGTTGAAACATTGTCTACTCCAAGATTGAGACTTGAGGAAGCATATGCATTATTTGTCACGGTGCTGATATCATACCCGGTGACACTGCTTGAAGCAGCAGCGACAACACTGTCATGCATGGCATCTTGCAGTACAGGACTCACGACTTGTTGTCCCACATTTCCATTCTCCGCTAGATAGTAATATCCAGCATCATTCCCAAACGAATAATCTTGCACTGGATGATATCCTACAAAATCTTGCTGTTGTTCCACATTGGGAATGGAGGATGCCAAATCACGCAATGCATTGGAGGATCCCCCCTCCTGTACTTGTGACTGCCATGCTGTAAAACTCTCGGAAGTGGTGGAGGATATTGTTGCTGCTGCTTCGTTATTGTTCATGATTGCGTCGCCGATTGCATCACCTGCTGTAGCTGATGTGGATGCTGTGTAGTCTGCAAATCCTGCATTACCAACATCCGCGACCGGTACATCAGCAGCGGTAGCAGCAGTGGCATATTCTGCAACAACATGCCCATACTCTAAATTTGGTAGTACACTACCACCAGCCATACTATGCATCTGGCTACTCAAGTGAGAATAGCTGGCAGGATTGTAATTGGAGGCAGCGGCACTCACACTCACTGCCGCAGTGGCGGCTGGCAGTGTCGATTCTACCAGGGTGCTCAAGAATGATGGCGAATCGTTGTTATCCACGATTGGTGACACTGCTGACACTGAGTTAGTCGTGGTCGGTTGTTGTTGTTGGAATTGCATACCATCCTGCTGCTCCCTCGACGCACGTAACAATTCGGTAGAAAGCTGAGTTAAAAATTCTTCTGCCGATGGTATTTTTATTGGTGCTGCTGCTCCGACTTCTGATGCATCATTATCATTATTGTAACCTTCCAATTGCGATAGTGAGTGAATGTAATCACTTGTGGTGGGGAACAAGTGTGGATTGGATGTGATTGCATTGAGGGAGTTGAGGTAGGCCACTTGGGCTGCGTTGAGTTGGGTTGTTGAAGTTGTCGTTGTCTTTCTTGAGGAGAAGCCGCGTATTACACTCCTTGGCGACCGATGATGATAAGCGTGAGGGGTCGAGAACGATGAGACATTTTGGGGTGTGGTAGTAATGGTGACGAGCACCACCAAGCTGCTGAGTAGTAGCACTGATTGATTATTCTTATTCCTTGCTGTTTGAGAGTTCATTGTTCCCTGTCTCTGTTCTATTGCTATTGGTATTGTACAATTGTTTCAACAGATAATGAATCGATTGCTCGATTGGGATGGATGTATCGCAAGATGCTACTGATTTCTGTTTTATATAGTGTCTCAAAAATAAGGAAGTTGGCAAGTAAAACGAAGGGGGCGGGGGTATCAGTGAAGGTGGAATGCGGACGTCATCTTCCCATGGTCGTTGCCCTCTGTTTTCGTTTGGTGTCGTGTGTCTTGGTCGGTCGTGTGTAGGCTTGTTGGTATAGTGCGCATTATTTGTGCACGCGCACAATTATCTCGATATTGTCCCTACTAGCTTCGCCTAGTTAAACTACATGAGTGGCGAGGCACCCCCATGTTCAAGCTAGTAAAATTAATTAGCAAAAATAAATGTGCGGCGCACGTGCGCAAGGCGCACAATTATCAAGAAATCTGCGCACTATACTCTAACAAGCCTACCCGAGTGACCGTGCGCAAGTGCAAGGAACTGATCTGGCCCACGTGACATGACGTGTCAACACTTTCTCAATCCTTTTGTGGCTCATGGAGCCCATGCACGCGTAAGCTACAAAAGCCCACGACGATGATGAGGTACTCATATAAGGAGGAGCTTCAGCAATTCAGGAGAGCAATTGGAGTAGCATCAGCACGGGGGAATGCAGAGCATAAATTGGTGATGCAGAGAACTACATGAGGGGGAAGCATGGCTAATCCAAAGAATTCAACATTCTTTGGTGCCTACCTGCCACACTCCCGGGCAAACATGCTTGTGTGTCTTCTTATTTTCCGCTCTCATCGTTGAGCTTATATTTTAAATAATTAGTTTAGTTGGAAAGTGTACCTTGATCAATTTATTTGCCATTGTCATATCAAGAGGATAGTGCAATTCTTCACCAAATGAAATGTGTCCATCGTTTTGTTCTGCCATGCAGGATCTCAGAAATGAGTTTACATTGGAAATCCATGAGTACTTCTTTTGCCTTATTCAGAGCATGTATGGGGTATATTACGGAGTCTTGAATGGAGTTAAGAGCTATGAACATGTAACTGTCCACTCCAATGTCATCAAACTCCTGACGAAGACTGGTTTGTCTCTGGGTGATGTCTAGCAATGATTATCAATACATTTCATTCTAACGAAAGGCAGCGCTGTGGTGGCGCTGCTCAAACAACAAATCAACCGGTCACATGGACAAACTAACACCAACACCGGCATAACAGCAATTGCAACAACAACCCCGACACAATACTTTGCAAACAACAGCCAACAACATCAACAAAATTGGCAAATATCAGCCACCAACAAAATTGACAAGCAACATCTGCCAAAACAACCATCATCCAAAGCGCCGGTACCATCAAATGGATTGCGTACAACAATAAATGCGCCACAACCTCTACAAAGGAGGAGTGCCAACAATCACAACCATCATACAACGCACTGGTACCATCAAACGGATCGCGCACAACAACAAACACACGAAGACCTCTACAAAATTGGAGCGCCGGACCACAACCTCTATCACCGTAGGGGCCCTAAAAACCAACAACAATATCAAACAAAAAGATCCCCTATTCCTCTCCACCAAAAAAACAAGAGAACCATCAAGCCAGCCCAACAAGCATGACGAGCGTACAAGCCGAGGACACACGCTGGCAAAGTGCAGAGCGGATGTCATTGAACCAATTAAGACCAGGCCAAGAGCATCAAGATTGGTCACTGCTGAAAGCCTAGCCTACCATTATCAAAACATGAGCAAAGGCACAGATTATGACACAAGCTTCAGGGTACAAGGAATATCCTGGGCGGTAAAATCCAAGAACAAGTCAAGAAATAACAAGCCAAGGGTGCGTGTGGATGACACAGGGGAAACACCTCAAAGGGTGCTGGAGCTGGAGCAAATAAATATACCATACCAAACAGAGAGGGTGCCAAGTGTCAAAGATGGGGGTCATTTTAACAAGATAACAAAAAACGAAACATTAGAGGCCAATGAAAACCCTCTGGTGGTCGAGAGGTAGAGCACACGCTTTGTGTCGAGAAAGTCCTGGATACGATTCCCGGCTAAGGTACCTTCCCAGCCGTGCACCACATGCTCTTCTTCTCCTCCGTCGACCGGCCGCTACTGTGAAAACAGTGTTCTCTACATAAGCTCTCACTTGATTTAGATTGTGCCAACTAGGGAAGATTAAAAAGGTCTAATAGCGGATACTGTAGGTAGCTACACTGTAGGGCTGTCTCATGCCCAAACGGTACTGTCTTGCCCCCCCCCTGGTTGAGAGTCCGTCACTTAACACACGATGCACACCATGACCATGTCTGGGTTTGAACGACTAGGTCAAGTAGTTCCCTGGATAAAATCCTTAATCATTAACCCGGCCCCCGCCTCAACATGACTCCTTGCGCCCCTGTGTTCCACTGTAATGTACGTACATCACGATCTGGATTCCGGTACAGTACACAGTTGTTTCGCATTGAGCGTTCAATTGATACCGGGCGAGGGTCTGATCCCTTGCTTGTGCTGGACTCTGGTCCAGGCGGATCAAGCAAGTGTAACGGGCCAAGAACCTAGGTCACAGTTGCCTCTGTCCTGCAACTAGGGGGTTCCGTCATCGCGTAATATAAGGATACACAGCTTGTGACCGGTGGTCAAGACACACACACACACACACACACACACACACACTAGAGGCCAATGCAAAGGGCGCAGGCAATCTGCCACACCTCAAGGGGTGCCTCCAACTCCAAACAAGAACAAATAACCAACGTGATAACGAACAAAAAGAAAACAACAAACAAAAAAGACAACATCAGTATTAAAAAAGGAAAAACGGCTGTCGGACACATCAGATTGGGTGTGCTATACATGGTATTCCCAGTCTGATGGTATTGCTAATATATCACAGATCGCTGATGCTAGATATAGATGAGTGACAACGTGGCGGTGACCGTTGGTCAAGCACAATGGCAACCATGGGAATTCCGATATTGCATAGCACATGGTATTAATACACCTTTGTAAACACTACCAATATGTATTGCGATGCTCAGTAGGGAGGAATGTACTAAGCCAGGTACACTGTGCGCCTCCGGTGTGTGGTATGGTAGCCATGGGATATCAATGTTGCAGGTGTAGGTAGATTGGATGAGTTTACCATTTGGTAGAGTGATTATGATTGGATTTTTGGCTTTTCATTTGTTGACAATTGGCGCTCCACCAATGAAGAAGTGGCCAGTGTCATCTGAATAGGAGATGGCATGCTTGACTCCTGATCATGTGTAACTTGCGCTGCATCAAAAATGGCATTTGCTATTGTTAGAGATTTCAGTTTGTTACTTTCATCTAGCTGTTACCATGCTAAGATTCTTGTTTGCATTGACCGATGGGATGAGATGATGTTATGGTGACTTGTAGGTACCTGAGACTGAGAGCTGGGGTATCCCTCTCAGTGTTGATGGTTTCAATTTCCACTGTGGCTGTAATGTTGGATGGTGGGTTATCTTTCCATACATTTTTTTTCCCGTGTGGGATGCCCTAATGTGGCATGGTCTGCACATTCTTCGCCGTCCTCTCTTCTTCGTCTAGAGCTGCAAAAGAATTTGATTGGCTGGATGGTTGGTTGGTTAGTAGGTCTCTAGGTTGGTAATTATGGTGGGTACAGCTCTGAGGATAGGCATCAATTGATACATTAGTGAAGTTGTTGCTACTGTCAAACTCTCCCTTTGCTACCCCTAGCTGTCACGCCTGGTGTGGGCTTGTGTTCATCGGCATATTCATCTTGGGATGAGCCGTCTGAGCGACATTGTGACCCACAGGAGTGTATCTATCCACGCTGATATACTCACATCCTTCTTGATACCCAGGTTTGAGGCATTCCACCGGGCATGTTTGGCTGGTGTGCTAGCCGGGCAAATCCCAACCACGGCTGAAACACATGTTGCGGTTGTTAAAGTACTTCGTTGTGTTGAATTGGAAGCCTCGTGCTGCCCTTTTGGCTGCAGGTACACCACAACATGTGCATGAGGTGGGACCCCCCTCCATGGCCAACACCCATCCTATCCATCCACGACAGCATACTGGTGGTGGCATCCTCTGAGTAATAACAAATCAGCTGCAGGATTAGAGCTGCACCACTCTCAATAAACTACGCCGTGATTTCACCCTCCAAATGGCAACAAAACCACAGCAAAAACACATGAGGATGAGGCAACGATGATTGTCGTCTCCCCCAACACATCGCTGACCACCTACAGTAGCGCAAACTAGTGTACTGTTGTAGATCATTGATTCCATCGATCTCTGCCATCTCTGATCATCTCTGGCAGATCTCCGGCCTACTCTCCGATTCATGCCAGCACCAAATATGTTTCAGTAATATTTCTCGTTTGTGCCTCGCCAACTTTGACTTTGATTCAATATGAAGCCTCCACATACATGATGTACTAAAATAGATAATACAAATTGAGTGGGAAATGTTTTTGTGGAGACGGATGGCAGTACTCCTGGTCATTGCTTGGTCGGCAACTGATTGTCGAGTGGCGACAAGTCTACAGTGGAGTACCACGAATTACACCC
>JAZGVS010000707.1:0-12676 GCA_037356235.1 Bacterosira constricta
TCTCATCCATGCTGTCCCATAGTCTAATTAGTTCAAGTGCTAAAATTGCAATTATTTTTATGTTCTTTGAAGTTATTTTTATGGACGAGGAATTAAATAGAGAGAGTAAAAACTAATGCACATGCAATACCTAAAGAGGTGGAGGAGGGAGGATCATAGGACCATCAAAGTCCCAACTCTCATCATCTGAACTGTCTTCACCTCCAGCAAGCCAATACAATGGGTCTTTTGTTTGATTATTCTGCTGATGTGTACTCCCATCATTGTCATTGCAATTCTTAGTAGTTGAAATGATGCTTCCTTTTGTTTCATTGCCGTGAGCTGCTAAAGACTGCTTTGTAGATGCCTTGTCAGATTCTTTCTCGCCAGCTTGCGCGTTCGTCATTGCGGCGTTAGGTTGTTTGGAATTGTTTACACTCCATTGATCACAGGATTTGTTGGTATATTTTCTGGAATGTGGGTGTGAATCTTCCTCAGCGTCATCATCTGCTCCACGAGCGGCAAGCTTGCGTGGACTTGCATCATCTACGTTGGATTCTGTATGTGGGTATTTTTGTTTATGTTCTGATCGAGATTTTCTTGACAGTGATGCCAAATGCCTCTCTTTTGCAGCCATATCACTTATCGATCTCTTTTTGTTGTTACCATGTGAATGATGACTTTTTCCCACCCGTTTGCCATATCTGTCGGATGAACTGGACAGTTCAGTGCGCTGGCGATCAAGCTTATTGGGTCTTATAGAACTATCCATTTCTATTTCTGAATCATCGTAATTTGAGCGGCTCTTCTTGTCGCCCTCCTGGCGACTAGATCTCGAGCGCACTTTCACTCTCTTCACTGATCTTTCATATGCATCTGATTTGTTATATCTTTCAGATGAACTCGATAGTTCAGTGCGCTGGCGATCAAGCTTATTTTCTGAATCATTATAGCTTGAGCGGCTCTTTTTGCCGCCCTCCTGGTGACTAGATCTCGAGCGCACTTTCACCCTCTCTACCGATCTTTCATAAGCATCTGGTTTGTCATATCTTTCAGATGAACTGGATAGTTCAGTGCGCTGGCGATCAAGCTTATTGGATCTTCTAGAACTCTCCATTTCTATTTCTGAATCATCATAATTTGAGCGGCTCTTTTTGCCGCCCTCCTGGCGACTAGATCTCGGGTGCACTTTCACTCCCTTTACTGATCTTTCGTGTGTACCAGATCGCCTTCTTGATTTGCTGGACAGCTTTGACTCGATTTCATCTGACGAGTGTTTCAGATTGCTTCTCCTTGGTGAATGATAATCATCGCTGTATTTCTCCTCTGGAGACTTGTAGTGATGTGACCAAGAACGACTCTTTTGCATCGATAGAGAGTTGGATTCTGAGTGGTGGGACCTCTTCTGTGACATGAATTCATTTCCCTCAATGTTCACGCCATTGGATATTGTATTCGAATCGTTCATTCTGCCCTCTAATTCACACATTCGCTTTGTCACCATCTTCGCCTCCATTTCAAGACGCCCAAATACTGCCATTTTTTCCTGGTATTGTCTTTCTGCAATGACCATTTGACGCTGCGTCTCACTCACTTGTACCCTTGCTGGAAAAGCCACATTTTGATTATCATTCTGCGAAGCCACACTATTTGAGACCAAGCTCAGAGAAGATGGGTTTGCAAGTTCCTTGGTGGTTTCTGTTCTATTAATAGAGGCTGGCTGGACCAGAAAACCAGATAGCGTGTCATTCAATTGAGATGAAGCAGATGAATCATTTCCCATCGGGCCACCACCCTGAATTCCATAGTTGTTGCCATGATAACTTGATTGCAGTAAATCTTTTGCCCGCAGTGGCGATGACAGTGATAGGGGAGAAAATAACGCGAGTGAAGATTCGTCAATTGGCTCTGTGTCTTTTACAGGAGTTGGATGCAGTTCGGCTTGCTTGTCAACTGTTTCAATTACCAGTTCCTTTGCCACATGAGTTGCAAAGATTGGAAGTGATTCGGCTTTTCGGTTTGTGATTGATGAAGAAGGTTTGGTCTGGGTATCTGCGTCTACACCACTGGCAGGTTGAAGAAGTAATTCTTCATTTCTCACGGAGGAGGACCTCATAACGCTGCCAACATCACTTCTGTTCCCCTTTGCTATTACATGATGTTGTTGCTGGTGCATTGGTGGTTGCTTACCTTTCGTGGCTGATGAACTTTTCAGTTTTTTGCATCTAGACTCGTTGCTAGTTGGATTCCCTGATTCGTTGCTGGGTGAAGCATTCTCTCTCCGTTCTGGAATCTCGATTACTTTTTTTCCTGTCTTGTTTGATAATGACATTTTGGCTTGAATATTGTTTGGGCCAACACAGTTCTTTTCGTGAGCCATGGCATCTTCATAATCTTCAAACGTCGCCTGCCTGCATACATCACAAGTCCAACAGTCGAGTTGTTCATCATTGGGCGTAGGATTAGGATCTGGCGTCGTGAAGACATTTTGTTTCTGGGACACTGCAGTGTGCTCGGCAAGGCTGCCTTTCGTGGCAGACAAACTTTCGGACTCGAGCAGTTTAGACTTGTTGAGAGGCTTCTTTGGTTCTTTAACGAGTGGATTGCTATCTCTCTGATTTGAAGCCTTGGGGCCTTCTGCTTCTTCCTTGTTGGATAATGAAGGTTCCACTCGGACATTGCTTGTCGTTGCGCAGTTCTTCTCATGAGCCACAGCATCGCCATAATCTTCAAATGTCGCATCATGGCATACATCACAAGTCCAAATGGTTAGTTGTGCTGAATGCTCCTCTGGCTCTACTTGTCCTTGTGCTAAAGTTTTTCCTGACGCCTTTGGTGCCACTGCGCGATTGATAGAATGTTTTTTATTTGCCTCCACTTGTATTTCCTGCGCCAGGGTTCCCTGCAGAGATAGTGCCAGCGGTACCTCCTTTCGTTGAGTCGGCTCAGCCTCTTTCTTCGCCTTATGAGTAGGCCTCTCTTTTCCAGCAGAATGGAGTGCGACTGGTACTTCCGGGAGCTTTGGTGTTGCTGTACAAGAATGAGTATTTTCGGGTGATTCATCAATCGTTGACGTCGGAAACGAGTCAGTTCCTTGCTCATTTGATATAGACGCTGAAGATTCGACCTGAATGTTGTTTGTACCAACCTCATCAACACTAGAATGATCAAGAAGTTCCAGTGCCTGTGCTGGAGCTTTCAAATTAGGTAAACATAAAGGAGATCTAGGGGGTGTGCCGTGGTCATCGCAGTTCTTATCAGGTGACTCGTTATCCAATGATGATAACCCCTTCTCTGCCGGGAGATCCGAGCCAGCTTGGGTTTGCTTTTTCTCTGCACTATCTTCAGACAAGCATGACAGTAACAGTTTAGTGACACACACCGTTGCAATCTCATCAGCAGCACCCTTTTCCCTTAAATCTGATCCTAACAATGCACTTTGAGCAGGATCCTGCTTGGGTGTACTCTTATCAGATAAGGATGGTACTAATCTCTTGACGCGTAGTGGGGATTCTGGCGACGGTGGAGATGCATCAACTTTTAGCGCAGCAGCAGGTGCCTCATTCGAGTCTACTTTTTCGCCAGAAGATTCGTGTTCGAGCTTCGAATCTGCAGACGTTGACTTCTTAGCAGTAACATCATTATCGCCCTCATCCTTGTTGGCACGATCATTCGAAGCCTTTGACTTTGGATTCTTGGACGGATTCTTTTTAGCCACCCCACCATCTGATTTCTTCTTAGACGGTTTCTTTCTGCTCTTGCTCAGCTCTTGCTTTAACTCTTTGTGACTAAAAGAACTCGTGCCTTTTTTTGAACTGTCGATCTTGCCTTCTTCAATGGATGTTTCCATCTTCTGTACTCCAAGCGCAGATAGCGATGATGTACTATGACGACCACGTCGTTTCTTCTTCTTTCCCTGTTTTTTTGTGTCAGACCTATTCTTGGCACTGGCATCAGCTGATAAAGATGCTAGCGAATCGTTCTGGGCCGACAAAGACCTTCTTTTTGACGGGCTCGATTGCTTACCGTCAGAACTAATTGTGGAGGTTGGAGCTGATGCTTTTGGGACTTTTGTCTGTGACTCTTTTTCACCATTCAATTTCCCTTCTTTGGGTATATTTGACGCAGCTTTTTTCACCCCGACTTTTATTTTGTCTGATGAGCTAGTTCCAAGGTTGTGATAGAACTGTGTCGGCAGACTCTTTCGCGGTGATTTTCTTTCCGATGAACTATCATTGATGGTTGTATCCATCTCCTCAGCACTTTCACCAGTTAAATTGGATTTGACCTGACTGTCAATTTTCTTGTCTCCCTCGTCTTTTACAGCAACACTTGCATTTGCAACTGAACTAGTAGAAGATTTATTGTCCACCTCTTCCGACTGTCCCTTTTCAGACCCATTCGTTGTTTTGCTCTTCCTATTCCGTACCTCCCAGATCATCCCAGCACCCTCCAATAGAGCAATCCTATCTTGGGTCATTTGAGATTTTTTATTCTGTTGTACTAATCGATGTTGTGCCCGTTGATCTTGGGCCCATCGTTTCGACAGTGGCGATGAAGTGAGAGTAGATGATGATTCACTAGTCAAACCATCTTGAGCGCAGGTCCACTTTTTGAAGTTTCGAAACCACCTCTCCTCAATTTTACCCTTGGGTATAAATGTGTCTTCAGTAACACGAGGTTTATCGTCATTGCTTGAAGAATTTACTAATTGGATTGTTTCGTCAACGACTAAATCGCTCACTGCTTTTTTCTTTCCTTGGTTTGCCTTTTTGTATGGTATTTTGTCTGATTCACCAAGATTATTGAGGTCATCAAAATCATTCATTTGATACATATCACGGACTTTTTCATTTGCAACACTGGCTGCTTTCCTCCTTCTTCTCTTTCTTTGCGTTGTTGATAAGTTGTTCGCTGCACCATTGGCTGTATCCAAAGATCGTTTGTTCCCATTTGTCGCCCTAGCAAGGTAATGCAACGTTTCCTCGGCCGAAGAACGTTTGCTAGGTGACACAAATGCATTGCTAGGCGGGACAAATACATTCTTGATCCCAGTATTTTCGGTGGCGAACTCGCCGGGAGAAGCCAAAATGCTGGCAATCGCACTCCCACGAGTTCTGGGAGAGATGGCCCCGACCCTCCTCGTTTGTCGCGTAATTCTCGGTCCTCTTACAGCAACCTTGTCTTTGGGACTATTATTTGTCCGCCTTGCTGCATCCAATTTTCTAGGATGAGTGGTCGTGGCCGAAAAGGAAGGTATCACCCCCGCCGAGGGATTTGTTATTATTTGCGCCGAGTCGGGGGTTTTCATGCGACGATTCGTCTTTTTGCCGTTGATAGGCGTTGTTTTCTTGTCCAATGACGCACCGCCGATGGCGCCTTGGTTTCGTTCATTCTTTTTGGCTGCGGACTTCGAGGGAGGGGTTGGGTGAAGCCCGTGCCTTGCCAAACGAGGGGATCGTCGCGAGGGGGTGAACGTCATCGCCATCATCGTTGTTGCATTTTTGCTTCGTTCCTTTTTGTTGTTGTTGTTGTTGTTGTTGATCTTGTTATTTGTCGTTGTTCGTTGTTCTTGGGATTCCATATTCTGGACACGCGCGCGCGAACGGCTTATTACACTCTCGCGAATGTCTTCGTACAAAATCCTACGAAAGGATAACTCGCTAATTAGTGTCTAAAATTGTCGTTGGACACGCGTGTCCATAATGTGGAATCTCGTCGGGGGTGTGCGTGCTAACTGGGTAGGTACACATAATATTGTACATAACACGGAACATGGCACCCGGCACCAGACGGCACCCCCCTGCACCACTGCACCACCCTGCATATGACCCTGCACCTGCCTACCTGCACCAAGCGAATACCGCACCCCAGTGACCCCAGCCCAAACAACAACAAGAACAGAACGACCCCAAATCATCATCTGACATCCCCAACCTCAAACCTCAACCTTCGGCGAACCAGAACCAAGACCTACCCGTCGGCATCGACTAGTCACTTCTCTCAAAAACCCAGCGCAAAGGATGCTCCGTCGGATCTCCATCACCAACCCCGCCGATTGTGACAACTCCTCCGATCCCGCCGCTTCTGCTTCTTCGTCTAGTGCTAGTGGATCACAAAATGATAATCCAGCTTCGACTTCGACCCCCGAAAGCAGCACTCACCAACCACCGGTAGAAAATGAAAGGGGCAGCCTTCATAGTCACAACTCAAGAAACAGAAGCCATACCCCCAACACGCCCAATACTCCCATCTCGCCCACCGCCGACGATCGCTTTCAAGAGCGCTTAGATGAATTAAGAGTTATTCTTCCAGATTCGTCCGATGCAGAACTCCGCGAGATGCTGGAGGAGAGCGATCGTGCGTCTCGCAACACTCTACAATCGGCGCAAGATGCCACGGCAGCTGCTGCTCTTACGTCTGCACCAATGCCCCCGATGTCGGAGGTTGACGACTCTCCGAGGAGGTCGACTGCATCCCAGCGTAGCTCCTCGAGCCGTCGCGCGTGGGTGCCGTGTCAGCCTGCCCCCTCTCGTCCAGGAGTCTATCACGTTGGCGGCGCCATTGAATCTGGGGTGACCTTCAACGTTGGGGTTACTGACCCAATCACGTTGGAAATAAAGCGTATTGAGGCCGTGTCCCAAGTACAAGATGCATTAAATGCTAAATTGGGTTATAATTTACGCGAATCTGGACAATACGAAGAGATGGAACGAAAGTATGCAGAGGGAGAACAGACGCTGGCATCGACGGGAATCAAACGCAGGGAGAAGAAGGTTTTGCCAACGATGAAAATGTGGGATGCGCCCCCAGTTTCTAGACAAAGCATGGAGAAGAAGGAACCACCTCTGTCAGAGCCAGGGGAGCCGCTGCCTCTCCCTCTGTCATTCGGTGGTCGTGAGGAGGGAATGCAGAATGGAGGGAATGGCGAAATCTGCTTAGGTAAATTTGTGGATGTTGCACCGAATGAAGATGACGATGAAGAAAAGCGTGAGGAAACTCTTGACACCGAGTCTTGGGCGGGTGTCTCTGTTGATCATCAACCCATGGGACCTTACGAACAAGTTGTGCGCTGTTGGAAGTGTCGGGCAGGTTTGAAGGTTCACATTGAAGTGGGGTTGGTGGCATGTCCAAGATGTCGAACAATAAGTCCGGCAACTGACATTGCCAATATTGGGTGATGTGCTGTTGAATTGAAAAGTGTAATTTTATTGTTCGGGTGCCGTGAGGGGAAAGAACCACTGAGTTATGATAGGTTATGATTACCAAACACTCACAAATCTTACTTTTGTTATGATCAGGCCACCATTTAGTTGAATAGAAAATTAATATCATAAAATAGGGAACAAAGAAGATGAGGCCACCGATTCCCTTTCAATAAACGATCGATTACTTGACTTGGTGCTGGGAACTCCCTCATATACGATATGGTTGTGTGTTATATAGATGTGAGGTAGCAGCATCCTACAGGTCAATTGTAGGTTTTTTTATGATGGCAGGGTGGCGACAGTGTTCGAAAAACGGAATCCACGAGTTGTTGATGTGGTCAATGCGGGAAAATCACGTTGGGGGAGCATGGAGTTGGAGAGGTCAGCGAGTGGAGTAGGGTCTGATACTGTAGGAGCAACGGGGCGGTTGTGGACGAAAAGTGCACGTTTGCTTGGTGCTTAGACAATAATTATGAAAAAATGATTATGGGGAGATGCCTCTGGTGCTTTATTATGATTATCTTTTGTTTGGTATTGCTGATAGGCAGATTCTGATCATGGTTCCACNTCTTGGAAGTGAAGATGGGTTTATTGGGGATTGTTGGAGAGGCCAATTTTGGGGCTGATGAGTGCTGGATAGAGTTCAGTATTCTACTCATGAGGAAGAAGAAAGCCATCATCATAAAGGGCGGTAGATTATTTTACAATGTACCCAAATTCAACCAAGATTCCACGACGCCTCCGGCCATTGAAAGATTTGATTACTCCAGGCCAAAACCTTCACACTCAAGAATGGCACGCCCAAGCAAATTTTCAAGCTTCTCGTAATCAGATCCATAGTCTGGAAGCAGGAGTCTGACCAAACAGTTGAGAATGAATCGCATGTTAGGAATCCTGAATGGAAATGTTCAGCGCGCAAATTAACACAAAAATGAACTCACGTATTGAAGCATGTATGGCTTGTGGGCAAGTTGGAGCTATCTGGACCGGCCCTCTGAATGATGAAATCCATTTTACCCAACCCTCCTATTGGTGCCCTTGTGCTGGCAGCAGCAAACTTCAGCAGCTTCACTTGAGTTTCTGGCGGTGCTTCTGTTATAAATTTCCAAAAATTCTTCACCACTTCAGAGTCATTATCATAACCCCCTTCATATTTGGCATTCACCTCCAATGCTGAGAAGTCTAATTCAGGAGTGCCCACAACTAATAACTCTAGTTCCTCTGGCAAGAACAAATCCAAGCTAGAGTCTTCCATCACTCGCATGACCCCTTTTTCGAACGAATCCCATTGAGGTTGTATGCTATCCACAAGAACCCACGTCACATATCGCAGAACATATTCTTCTCTGTTATCATTGGTAACATTGGTCATTGCACCATCTTGTTTGAGATCAATCATTTGAACTTCTCCCATTTCCATCCATGCTAATTCAAAGGTGAGGCAAAAGATATCTTCCACGTCATCGCCTTCATAATCTAAAAGTTGTTTAAGGCCTCGTTGCAACTCCTTGTCTATGATGTCTTCAAGTCCTAGAGGGAGGCCAAGCTGAAAGGTAATGAGCGAAGATGAGAAAAATAATGTGTGGGCTATCATCAATGTACTCTGAAAATCAACCCTGCGCACACTTACAATTTTTCGATAAACCGCCATTGGGAAATGAACGTCAAGAAGGACTGAATTGTACAATGCCAAGCCAAACAACACTCCAATCAGTTCATATCTCGTCCCATCGTCCCATGTATTAGAGGAATTGAACCAATTAATTTCATCCCCGTAATTATTCGACCACAGGCTAGAATTATTATCGAATAACTCTTCGCTAAGGAGTTGGAAAAACTATATGGACCACAATGGTGACTTGTTAGTTTGCTGCGATGGTAGAGAAATATTGAAACAATACAATGAAGCGTTTTTCACTTGCCTCCTTAGTAACTCCTCCGGCATCAATACCTTCTTCACCGACAAACGACACTCGCAAGCGTTTGCGTAAATCTTTGGGATCCGCTTGTTTGATTTTCTCTAGAGTTTGCTCTACCATTTGCTCACCACGCTCAATCTCCAGGTGATTGAAAGGATCAACTTTCATTTCATTTGAACTTGCACTAAAATCGACGTCACCCATCATTGCCTTAAACATTTCAACCTGACTCTCCATCTGCAGTAAATTACGCTTGGCTCCCGGGGAGAGCAAAAAAGGAAAAGCACAAAGATAGAAGTTTTTGCTTTTTTCCTTCTGACTGGCTTTCTTCAAATTGTAAAGATCCCCGAACAGGGATTGGACATTAATCTCCGATACACCATCGGAATAAAAGTCAGTACGATTTGCCAAGCCCTCTTCTTCTGCCATGGCATGAAGCCATGATAGCACAGCAACTATCACAGGAACTGCCTGTCGTGATGGCTCAAAGTGCTCCACTTCATTTTCGTCAACAGTGTATTTCGTGCAGGCATTCAACGTGAGGAGCAAAGGGCGCACAAGCATTTTTACAAATAGCTTGCTTGAGTAAAGATTAGTCGCAAAGTCATGGAATGCTAATTATGAACAGGAAAATCGCAATAGTGAGAATGACAGTGTTGTTGTCAGCGGGATCGTACATCAAGAATTTCAAGAAATAACCTCACCTCTATATCCCTCAAAAGGTATTCCCAGTAGTGTGTCGCAAAACAAGAATATTGCTTCTCCCCGTACGTCAAACAAAATCTCATCATCGGCTCTAATTTCAAAGAATGCAATGTAACTGAGAAGACACCTCACTGCCTCGGGATACATCATCCTAGAACCCTTCAAACTCTCAAGGCCCAGTTTGATCCCCCGCTCAATGGCGTTGGCAATGGTTTGTCTTGTTTCCACATCACCAGCACAAAGAATTCGATCAAACATTGTCTCCAGCTTCACTGGACTCAGTATCGAGTTCAGGACTGATGGATGCCGAAGCAAATCCTCTAACCTCTTCGCTATTTCTTGTCCAGCATGCTTCTTACTCATATCGTCAGATCCCATCTTATCAAGCAAATTATCCACAGCATCAACAATCGACTCATTGCCTTCTGGCACCTCCATTATTGAAAATTGCCGTTGGAGTAATTTACCACCTGAAGGTGCTGATGTAATTGCAATACAATTGTCATCCCCTCCTGCCGTGATTGACAAAACTGACTTCCCTTCAAGTATGCACTGCAATCCGTTGATATTTGTTCCCCACAAGTCTCCAGCAGAGTCCAAGACCAACGAGTGTACATTACCCGCTTCTACTGAAACAAATAATCTTCCTTTAGGATGATGAACTGACATAAGTGTGCTGGTCGACTCAATCTTAGAAGTGGCAATGCCCAACTGACCACAGTTATTGCTGCCACACACCAAGAGATCACCAGCACGAGTCACAAAAACAGTGTGCTCTAGCCCACAAGCAACGTCCGAAATTGCAACATCATTTGATACCATTGAGTTTTCATTGCTGCCAGACTGCGAAGATGGCGCTTTCACAGGAACAGGCAAAGTCAAGATCTTGGGAAAATCCCTGGCACAGCAACCAGTGTGATTCTCTCCCCATATGAATGCTGACCCGTGAGCTGTCACTACCGCTGCATGCTTATCACCTGCGGATATTCCCACTAGCGGCAGCCCAACTAGTGATGGTATCTCTTGCGGCATGCCCCATTTGGATGCATCGCGATGGCCAGCAATAGAAGGGATACCGCATGCAAGGAGTGACATGTGTTGTGTTAGGATCATTGTGTAGTTGGTGCCACAAGCGACTGATTTCGCCCTGCGTCCTTTGCCAAGTATCATTCCTGTAGGACGACAGTTTGTAGGCCCTTGATAGTCAGTTTGTTGAACTTTCTGATTGCCATTGACACGATTGCCTAACTGTCCATGCATGTTGCTCCCCCATGTCAACTGAAACCAAGAGTAAAGGTTACTTCGATTAGAAATAGAGAAATATAAATAATAGAGCACGTATATAGGATAAGAAAGAAACTGTTTCGCACTCACGACAGAGCCATTGGATGATATCACCGCAGTATGATCATAACCACAGCTAACCTGCAACACTCTAACATGGCTAATACAATCCAAAAGCATTGGGCGAGAAATAACTTCCCCCTCTGGAAAGTTTGGGTCTACGCATCCATGAACATTCTTCCCAGCAACATACAGGGTACCCTGGGACGTAGCACAGGCAGAATGGTGTTGACCAGTAGCAACAGCAAGGATTGATTTTGACTCAAGACGAGAGGTTACTTGCATGAGCTGTTGTTGTGCAGTGCTCTTTTCATCTTGGTTCAGTGCTGGAATTCGATCATCTGAATCATCATGCAATGACTGTTGACCCTTGCCCCAAGAATATACATGGTTGTTGGTATCAATAACTTCATCCATTGCCGGTTCCACCTCCATCATGACTTCCACCTCGTCGTCAGTACTCATGGTATCACTTCCATCAATGGGAGGCAACATCCGTCGCGAAACACTTGGATGTACATGCATCTCAAAATTTGAAAGCCCAGAACTACTCAACCCCCGACCACCAAGCAAGTCGCGCCGGCTGGTACTGGCTCCGGCCCCACCACTGGCCAACATGATATTGGAAGCTGCATCCATAATTGACCTATTTGCAAATGTACGACTTGCAAATAGAACACTTGAACGACGGCGTCCCATTGTTGGTCGGCCATCTTTGCTGCAATCTACGGAGTCGTCTTGATGAGCCGCTTCCCTGGCATCCACACGAAATATGGCAGAGAATGAATGAAGAGGAGGAGCCGAAGCGGTCGTTGTTTGTCGACGCTGCTTTTCATTGCTATCCATTTCTTTTGAATCGTTCATCATGAGATTTGTAACGCTTCTCCTCCTCTCCATTACATGAAGGGGCGTGCGCGATGTATGAGCCGTATCGACAACATTTAACCGGTCTTGCAAACGCTGTAGGAGCGTGCTGCGATTGTTAACGGACGAATGATGATGTTGACGTGATGATGACTGCGCCTGTTGTAGACGGGAACGCAAATTACCCAATGCATCGCTGATGGAATTGAAGGATGCTCTTGATCGAGAGGTTAGGGCTCGGTTTTGGGAGGCGGCGACTTGTTCTATGGAGGATTGGATGGATAAGATGTCTTCGTCGGCGTCGTCGGTCGTGCCATTGTTGCCACTGTTGCTGTTGGCGTTCGGTGCTGGCGTCGGCTTGTCATTTTTTGACCGCTGTGAATTGTTATTGCTAATCATGCTGTCGACTGATTTATCTCTCTGAAGCCAAAAACTGTGCGGAGGAATATTATGAGGTTGATGTGCGATTTCGCATTCGCATTGTTCGCTGTAGATAAATTCTGTACGAATGCTGTATGTATGCTGTCTGTGTCCTATCTGTTCGTATTGGTTCCTACATAGGGTATGCTAGCTGGTGTAGATTGTAGTAGGTACCTAAGGATATAATGGGTATCTGTTCGTATCCGCGGGATATAGTTCCTACGTACCCTTCGAGGG
>JAZGVS010000708.1:0-12677 GCA_037356235.1 Bacterosira constricta
AGTCTCACAATATTTTGGTTTACTCTTTGCATTCAGTAGTACGGACCTTGGTCGTTATCCAAGGACCTCAGAGGAGGTTATCCTCACCTGGTTATGAGCCTTTAACGCTCTTGCGTTATTGAGCCGGGGGAAGAGAGATTGCTATTCAACGATGATGTTCATCATCGTCATTTGCGACTGTGAGCTGCCGACGGCGCCATCTTCATCGGCGTCATTGTTGGACTGTGCCCCATTCGCCAATGACAACATCTTCGTGACATTCTCTCCTCCACTTCACCCCCACCCCACTTCCTCAACCTCCAAGCTCGACTGTGATCCTTCAATGTGATCTGCCCGCTTGGACAGCGATTTTGATTCGCCTCTCATCTTCGAAGCAATGCCCCGATGCGGTACGACCAGGGCCCATGGCCGCGGACCGTATAGGCCGCCACACCGCATCAAATCCACCCACAGCACCTCATCACTATACTCCTTCTACCTGACAGACTGTGCTCCTTCAATGTGAGCTGCCGTCTCTTGGACTGAGACGATGATGATCTGCTGATCCTTCTCCAGGTCGCATCTTGACAAATGCGCCCAACGTGCCCGTCCAACCCCAAATAAACTCCCGCCGACGACTGTGTTGCCTACCCTCTATTATTGGACTGTGACCCTTCAATGTGATCTGCTAATGATCGAATGCCACACTCACAGTTGTCTGGCACGGACTGTCACCGCGACGAATTGATTGAGCACTCGTCGTGCGTACTAATCCACCCCGCGTGGATCAGCTCATCGGCGCAACTTGTTGGAAAAGTTGCAACGCACCGCCGGCGTCGAACGGCCTCCATCCTCAACACTCCCTTGCCTCTGATGCGGCATATATCTTCAATCCTACTGCTCACCCGCGCCATTGATCTACTGTTCCATCCGGCTGTCCTGTAAACACAACCGCCGCGCCGCGCGCCGCCGTCAGAAACGATCACGAATGCTGATTGGCAATCACGAATCCTGTTGGCGCCATTTCTCTATCTACCTATCTACGTATGAATCGGAACTCTACAAGCGGCCATTGCACATTCTACGACTACGAACTGACACCCGGGTCTTGCAAGATGTCTTCCATTCCCAACTCATTCTGACGTGAATGACACACATCACATCACTATGAATTCCTCCCTACCACACCTTCTTGACCATCTGATTCTGACTGTGCCAACTGCCGGATATTTCACATACCTGCTGTTCTGATGTCGATGACACGCCTCACTTTCTACAGATTCCTCCCTTCAATCACCAATGACAATAAACACGTGTCACCCAGTACCAAGCGCCTACGTGATTCTACGTGACGGGAGCCTCCGAGAGAATTGCGCCGAGCCATGACATTATGGAATTCCTCCATTGACTCTACCTATTCTACCAATGACAGCCATGACATTATGGAGTTCCTCCATTGATTCAGAGACCCGAGAGCCCCGAGAGAAAATTTTCCATACATATCTCCCGCACAAGTTTTCAAGCCAATTGCTCACAATTTCAATCTCCAGCTCGAGCACACATCATTTACACTACTTCTCTCTATCATGTCATCTCCCAACTCGATTGCATCAAACCTACGCACCGCTGGCGTCGAACAGCGCTCTACCACTGCCTCCTATCCTGCCGGAACTACAAGGAACGGAACCATCTATCATTCTACCAACCAACGTCGTCTTGCAACTCGTCGTGGAGGTCGTCACACAGCTACTGTGCCCCCATCCACACTCCCTCCGAACAGGTCCAGCCCTTTTGACCTCGGCCGACGCCCCTCTCTGCCTGTACCTCGTCCTCTCCACACTGCATACCAACACAATGCCGAAGTTGAGACAGTTTACTCCCACTCTTCCGTACCAACTCGCCTCGTGGACATCCATGCCATCAACAACACGACTCGTGATCTATTTGGTCGTGTCGATGCCCCTCCAAGTGTACGCAGCGTCACCTCACGTGACCCTCCTGGCTCTCCCTACCAACGTCCTCGTAGTGTCCGTCAGCAATCCAACAACTCGGCGCCTTCTGCAAATCAAAGTGTGCTTGGTATGAACCTTACGCTGCCAGCATCTGTGAATATGACTCGTCCATCCAGCCCTGCCAGCAGCAATCCATCCTACGAAGAAACATACGACATTGGCCCTCGCCCTGTCTTGAATGGCTATCGTTCTGATGACGACTCCATTGTACCCTCGGTTGCGCCAGATGCAGTACAGCGCCAACTCGATGCTCTTCAAGCTAGCATGGATCTTCTCATTGCAAATCAAACCCAGCCCACCTCTGTCCCACAAGCCCACCAGTCATCTACTTCAACTCTGCGGGGTATCATCTCGGATGGAAACTTTGCTCCTCTGGTACAGGCTGATCTCCCATCTATGTATCATAATGTCCCCGTGGACCAAGCCCCTCCTCCAAGTCGGCGTCGGCAATTGTTGGACCTTCCCCCCAAATTCAGGACAATCTTGGGCGAACAGTTTCAGACTTCTCCTGTTGCCCTTGATGTTAATGATGAGATCTTCTGGCAATACTCTGAAGGTATCTTGACCCCAGTTAGGATTGTTGAAGTCACCCCTCCGAGCAATTTTCGGCGCCTCCCAATCTATCACATCAAGATCACTTCTAATGGTTCCCACCATGATGCTCTCCATGACTCCTTGTGGATGCGTGCAGATGCGGCTGCGGAGCTAGACCCTGAAGGCCGCCTTGTTGCCAATACCAGCATGCTCCAAGTGGCTGACCATCTTGACCTCTCAGCCCTGCCTAATGAATCTGAAGGAGATATTCTACGTTACAGTGCGATGCGCGATGATTACTTCAAGATGACCAACGTTATCTCCGCCTTCAAGGACGTAACCCTCAGAAATGATGACCTTGTCACTCTCATCAATGTCTACCGCTCTATCCGCACCAACCTACGTGTTGCCAACAAGATGAATGTCAACTTCCTTCCAGACCTGTCTGAACTCAATCCATCAACTGACCTGCGCGCCC
This sequence comes from Bacterosira constricta, assembly GCA_037356235.1. Lineage (NCBI taxonomy): Eukaryota > Bacillariophyta > Thalassiosirophyceae > Thalassiosirales > Thalassiosiraceae > Bacterosira > Bacterosira constricta. The sequence continues at coordinate 3,004 of JAZGVS010000708.1, forward strand.
TGATCCTTCCACCACCTTCATATTCCAGTTTTGCTCGTGCTTTGGCTTGCTATGATTCAGTTGCAGATATCATTCAACAACTCTTGGACAACCCTGACTTCACAGCTCATGCTCCCAAGGCCCGATCTGTCCTCTCTGAGTATCAAAATGGAACCGCAGATGGCATTGACATGCTAAATGGCCTCCTGCGTGGTATCCTTCCCTTCCTTGGTGCACCTGATTTTGATGTGGATGGTGTCATTGCCTCCATTAGTGCAACAAACAACATGCTCCTCAGTACCCTCATCACCAACATTCAATCAGCTCAGAAATCTATCACTATCAGCGGCGTCTCCACTCAACCTAACAAGCTCCTCAAGCGTGTCCTTGAAGTCTTCATGTCGTGTACCAACATCTCTCCCCTGCTCAACCCTATTGATCACGAGTTCCACACCTTCTCTCGCAACCATGGACATAACAAAGTTTTCACTGCCCACAGTGTTGACTCCATCATCAAGTTTCTCCTAGCGGGCAAGCCACCTACTCGCCTTATCATCCCCTCTGATCAACATGGACCAGCATCTCACTTTGGAAAGGAACGCCTCCGTACCTATGGAAATCAAAAGAAGCGTCTTGACTACAATAAGCCCATCTATAGCAAAATGGACATGGACAACTCCCCTGACGACCTAGTTGATGAAGACACCATGAATGAACTCTTTCTCACCTTCAAGTCTATGAATACTTCTCTATCTGATACCGAAGCTTCCAACCTCGTCTATGCAAGTATGAATGAAGCTCGTGAGCCCAAACAGCGTTGCCCCATCTGCAATGGATACCATGATCCTGATCGTTGCTTCACACGTGGCTCTGCCTTTCTACCACCTTCGATTGCTCAAAATGCGAAACAGTACAATGCCAAGCATGGAGATAAGCCCAAGACCCCAGTACCTGATAAAGTTCCCATCCCTGGCCCTGCCTCATTTGCACTCCAACAACGAGCAATGCATATATCGTCCAACGACGATGCCACAGTTGAACCTGATCTTGATTCCAAGACTGACCACTCTCTACCTCTTGAATATCGAGCTATGACAATGTCCCATGACCACACGGAAGAGCCTTTCACCATTACTACTCTTGACCAAGATACTGAAGCTTCCATGTTGCGTCTCCATGCAATGCGCACGCCCAGTGCAATTGATGCCACCCTGGCCAAGCTGTCGGCTGACCTTGATGACCAAGTTGAGAGCGGCAACCTTACCGTTGACCCCAAGTATGCCATGATCGATCTTGTGGACTCTGACTCTCCTCCTGTTGGCTCCACCATTCCTGACACTGATGCTCTCCCTGATATATGTCATCCTGTCCAAGTCTCTGATTATGATGTCTATGGTGAGCAGGTAAACTGCTAAGCCCTGTTCATGGCTTGTCACCTGAAGTATACAGCAATGTTATATTTCGGATGGACACGGGCGCCAATATGTTTGTTGACAATAAACCAAAGCACTTTTCAAAACTAATCTACAAGAAAATCAAGGTGGAACTTGGTGCTGGAGTCCAAGGCCACTTCGATGGGGTAGGCCTAGTTGTTGTCTCCCATCCTTCCAATCCATCACAACGCATCATTCTCTATCCTACCTTCCTTGCACCTCGGGACTCGACTTGTACAATATCTAATGGAGCACTCAAGGCACAAGCTGGCTTCACCAAAGTAATCATCAACACTGGAGTCGACTTGTCTCTCACCCATCGTGATGGTTCCAACCTTACCATACCATTCACCACCACAGGGAATATTGACTATCTCTCACTTACTATTCATGTCCCTACCAAGTCTACACGCAGGCGTCTTCACCATCGTCACATGTCCCTCCAACCAGCATCAGTTGCAAATCCTATCATCATTGGCACACCCCTTCACTCATGGACATTACATATCAAGTACAACCATCGCTCACTCTCTTCCATTCAGAAAATGATTGACACAGGCTTCATCAAACCCAAGTGCAAGCTTGCTCCTCTTCCTGGTCGCTGTCCCATCTGTGATGCCTCACGTGCCACCAAGTTAGCACGAGGACCCACTGACAAGACTGTCCTGCCCATTGGTGTACGATGGCATATTGACTTTACCTTCTTTAATGAGACCTCCACTCGTGGCTTCACTTCTGCACTTCTCATTGTTGAGGCTACATCTCGCCACATCTGGTTCTTTCCCTGCCGTCACAAGCACCCACCAGTCGACCTCCTTATCTTCTTCTTCAACTACATGCGCAAGCACAAGATGGCAGTCGCTCAACTACGTTCTGATGAAGGTTCTGAGTTTATGAATACTGAGGTCTTACGCATTCTGTTTGAGGCTATTGGTGTCGTTGTTGAAACAACTGGTGGCTATGCGTCTAGTATCAATGGAGCTGCTGAAGTTCCCCATCGCACTATCAAGAATACTGTGCGAGCAATGCTGATGGCAGCCCTGATGTCCAATTTGTTCTGGTGCTTTGCTGGTCAATATGCTGCATTTATCTACAACCAATGTTGCAACAGCACCACTGGCAAGCCCCCTGCTCTAGTCTTCGGTGGAAAGTATGTGCAGCCAAACAAGCTTCATCCCTGGGGAGCTCGTGTACGCATCATCAAGGACCTCAAGTCTGAGCGCGCCCTTTCTGCGCGCACTTCTGGTGATCCCAGGATACTTAGCGATGATCCAATCGCTGCTTCTACCCTTGACCCTGTCGATTCGCCCTCCACTGCTTTTTGTGGACGCTTCATGGGCTTTGGAAACAACAGAGCTGTAATGCTTGTCCTCGTCATCACTGTTACTGATGGGATTACATCCTACAAGCTCCGTCGTGTCCACCATGCCCTCGTCGATGAATTTGGCCTCTCCGCTGACCCTACTGACAAGCCCCTTCCAAATGAACTTATCCTGAGCAAACTCTACGACTCTACCTTCAGCCCCACCAAGCCCATTGAATGGAAGTTTGATCCCATGTCCTGTGATCTTGACACCATGGACTTTCCCTACGACCCCTCCATCTGCGAAGCCTTCCAAGTCATTCTACCTCCTTCAGGACAAACCATCGGCATCGAGCTCATCACTGACGAAGACTATCTTGTACCAATAATGGTTCGAATTGACCCTGCCAAAGAAATCTACAAGCACATCCCACTTCGACACCATTTCTGTACTAGCTGGATCATCTCCATCGAGGATCATCAACCCCTCACAGCCCGTGGAGCTCTTGCCATCCTCAATGACCTGCAACGAGTTGGTGAACCTGTCATGATTACCATTGGATTCTGCCCTATGAATGACCCTGAGCGCAAGACCTTCGAATACTATCGCTCCATCTATGATTCCCATGTTGGTGTACCACGGACATCTACTACTCCTGTCACCTCGCCACAGCACTTGGACATGGCCACTCCTGCGTCCTCTCCTGATCCAGCTCTGCGTCTAGCTCACATGGCCACCTTATCCAAGCCTCCAATCAATTATGGCAGTATCTGGGATAATCTTAATGGCTCTGAACGCACCCATTGGATCCAAGCCACTTCCACTCAATACTCGAAGAACCAAGCTCTTGGACTCTGTGCTATACCTGCCCCTCGTGAACTTGTTCCATCTGATAAGAAGGTCCTCCAGTCCATCCTAGCAACGAAAGTCAAGTCCAAGGGAAATGACATCTATCAATTCGTTACTCGCATGTGCGCCAATGGTAGCTCTCAAGTCAAGGATGTAGACTTTGACCACTCCTGGTCTCCAACTGTTGGTGCTGGCGCGCTCCGTATGACACTCATGTTTGCTGCCACGCACCGCCTGATACTAGCTGTCATCGATGTGGTCAACTGCTTTCAAACCACCCTTGTTGAAGATGACGAGCGTCTGATTATCACCTGCCCTCCTTTCTACCTCTCCTGGTTCAAACGAAACTACCCTGAGATTGACCTTCTTTCATCCGCCTCTGGCAAGTATGTCTTGGAAATCCAGCGTGGCCTCCAAGGTGACAAGTCCATTGGTCGCAAGTGGTATCTACTAGTTCAACGTCTCCTCGTAAAGTTTGGCTTTGTCCAGTGTCACCAAGAACCTGCTGTCTACAAGTATGACAAGGATAGCATCACAATGATTGTCAATACCTCCACTGATGACTTCCTGTGTGCTTACTCCCATGAATCCATCTACATTAAGCTCTGCACCTTCTTCAAAAGCTACTTCAACATCACTACTAAGGAAGGTACCCAGCTAGCTTACCTCAACCTACGTATCATCCAGACCAGCTATGGTATCTCTTATGATCAGACGGAGCACATCCAGACCACAATCGTTGACAAGTTCTTCCCTCCTGAATCCACCACAACACTCAAGACAGTTCATACTCCCTTTCGCACTGATAGTCAATTTGAGATTGACCTCTGTGAAGATCTCCCAGCAACCCCAGCCCAACTCAAGCTTCTCATTGCTCGTTATGGTGGCACTCTTGGAGAAATCCTTGGCCAACTCATGCACATCTTTGTCTGGACACGCGGTGACATTGGTTTTTCTTGTACTCGATTCGCTCGCTACATTCAAGCTGCCAGTGCATCTGCCTATGCAGGAGTCTACCGCACCCTTCGTTACCTTGCCACTCACACGCACAGGCCTATTATGTACCCTCGATCTACTGTTGATGGCTATCACACTCTGCGGGTTGATTTTGACCCACCAGCATTCAAGTCCATCGAGTTACCTAATGGCCTCATCCTTGTCCTTGATGCTGACCATGCGCGTGATAACAGGACTCGCAGATCATGCTCCTCAATCCTTGCCCTGATCCTTGGTGTCTGTATTGACTGGAAGATGGAGCAGCAGAAGTGTATTGCAATTCACTCCACTGACAGTGAAACCCGCTGTGTCTTTTCTGGTGTCAAGCGTGGTATTGCCCTCCAAGATATTGCTGAGTTTATTGGTTTTGATACCAAGACCATCTATCCCACCCCCATCTATGAAGACAGCCAACCCTGCATTGACATCCTTCAAGCCAACACAGTCACCACTCGTGTCAAACACATTGCAACTCCCATCCACTTCATTCACAGCGAGATTGGAAAGGGCAAATTCATCATGCGCAAGATTGACACTTCTATCAATTTGGCTGATTCAGGAACTAAACCAAACTCGTCTCCTGTTCACTTCCGTCAGTTTGATCACACAATTGGAGTGCGATTCTATCCTCCCGCATCTTCGGAACATGGCAAGCTCCTTCAGTTGGATAAGTTCCTCAAGTCTCCCTTTACTCCATCTATGCCTCCACCACAATCATCAGACCCTTCCGCACACCCTTGCGACGAATCCTGACTTACTTGCGATGTATCATTCCGCATGCTTCACTTCTACAACTTTCACCCATTCATTTCATGACGCTCTACCTACACGGTCCTGTGGTTTTCTAGAGTCCCACGATTGAATATTTATATTCATGACAAATTACTGTGCCCTTCCTGCACACGTCCCTCATATCTACATTGGTTCAATACATATTACTTTATTTTTTTTCATCTTCTTTGCTACTGCGTTGCAAAGAGGGGAGGAGATGAGATCAGTACGCTTTCCGTACATTCCCTCAAGTCTTTCCGTACACTTTTCTGTACGCGTATCAGTCACGAGACGCACTCGTTCCCAGTCACGCACAAAGCCCCAAAACATAGCGAAACACGATAACTCTAGTCTCACAATATTTTGGTTTACTCTTTGCATTCAGTAGTACGGACCTTGGTCGTTATCCAAGGACCTCAGAGGAGGTTATCCTCACCTTAAACAACACACGCACAATAATATCTTCGATCGTATCCGCCGCTGCTTACGCAATTTTCCTTGCTTCGGTGGCCCATACAAAAATGTAGTCTTGTGTTTTTCCCAGATAATAATCAACTCTAAGAATTTAACATTAAAAAAACTAATGGCACTGAAATCTTTCATACTGAAAACAATGAGAACGTGACTTGGCGAGCATGCCCTTCCTGGCGCCGAGACAAAAGAATATCTTATTTTTGGGCAAGGATCCCACTGCATTCTCTACCAAACATATCACTTTAAATAGACATAGACATTGAGGTGTCGTCAAATGAATCCATTGTGGCTAACACCATTGACAAGGGGACAGCCTCAATGTTCTCGGGAGCTCATCCACTGCCTATCGAACCTTTCAAATTGGATGCCTTCCCACTCTTGCCTCCCTTTTTTGCTAACTTGCTTAATGACGCCTTTGTTGAAATGAAGAAAGATAGATAACAAACAGATGTGAGAGAGGTCAAGAATTTCCTTCTTTTTTTTTGCGTTAGCGCTAGTACCTTGGCAGACTTGGCTTCTTTTGACTCCACGAGGTACTACCGTCATCTGTGCTCTTGCCATACAACTTGCTCGACTTGGATTTGCTCAACTTGCTGCTGCTTGATTTGGAACCCTTGGAAGTCTTGCTACCAGACTTGGAACTCTTGCCAAACATGTAGCCGGGTTGTGGTTGGGGTTGAGGATTCCACCCTGACGTGGAGGGCTTTTTGGATGGTCTTCTTGTAGGTCTTGGTGTGTCATCTTTTTTGGTCGGACTGGGTGTCCGTTTCGCAGTTGGACTCATTGTGCTTGGCTTGGGTGTGATGGTAGGGCTTGGTGAAGCACTACATGTCTCTTCCAAGGCTGGCTCAAAGTTCTCCTGCAGTTTATTTTGATCAACATTGATATACAAATAATGGGTTAGATGACCTGATACAGAACTACACAAAGCAAATATATCCTTCAGAACAAACTCACGAAAACAACCTAACCAATCGCATCACCCTCCTCAAAAGTCTGCACACCACAATCATTCGTATACGTAATCGTAAACACATTCTTAACTGGTTCTCCATCGGCATTGAAACCCCGCAAAATCATATTCATACCCCCTGGAATCACATTTGCCTCCTGAGCCGAGAGACTAGTGTAATTAAACACAGTCCCGTTATCAAAGGTAATATTACTCACATATGCCGAATCTTGATTAATAATTTTGAACTCCGTATCCACCTCGAGAAATTGGATCGAGTAGATGGATACTGGTTCCACGTCCTCATTTGATATGATGACAGATGATGATGTTAGATTGGCAGAGCTCCATTCAAGTTCTTCAATGTTGATAAAATTCTCTTCACTAGTCATGGACTGCAGAGCCTGTGTAATCGGCTCTGGACCAATAGTACAAACGTAATCTTTCACTCCGCCCTGAAATGGTAAGGGTGGGGGTGAGTTGGGGCAACTAGCCGAGAGGTTTAGTTTGAATACGAATTGGCGGGGGGAGCAGGAGCATTCCCCGTCAATCTTTTGGGCAACGACGGACGCGAGTCCTATTAGGAAGAGGAGCGGCGAGAGATGGGTCATCATTCTGTTTGTGCTTCTGTGTTATGTGTCTTCAGAAGAAAGAAAGGAAGATGTCGTCATAAATGGGAATCAATGAAGAAGCCGCTGTGTTTCGGCTTCGTGTCCTTGATTTGTTCTGCTGTCTGCTGTGTGTGTGCGGCATTCTCATTCTCATTCAGTCAGGGGTGAGGGTTAGATCCAAGGGTGAGGGGTGGCATGTGGCATCAAGTTCGAATTATTCACATCTCTGTTTTACATCGGTAGATAGGTAGGTTTGATTGACGGACCCACGATTGACTCGTCCCATCTGTCTTCGCCGACTTCTATTTCATGTAGGAATTAGTTCAATCTTTCTTTTATTCTGAGAAGTGACGTGGGTAAGTAAAGATACCTGTATTTTGGAAAGAAGGGAGCAACATTGGATCTAAGAAGTATGGGACAAAAGACCTAGCACAGAATCAGGAGGGGGCTAACACAATTCTCGAAGGTAGACGAGAACTAACAGCGGCGCTGCAAAGTAGCCTCCAAACGTGCTCCAACTGTTGGTGCGATACCCCTATTAATCACTACAATACAAATATGCTGTATAAAGAACTGTGATGTAGATTTAACAACTGCATGATGCATAATATCAAATTCTTGCTTGCGTTTTGCTATCTCGCAAGCTTGGTCCTATCTCGATGCATATACTTGTGAGCATGTAATTTTTTGTACTGGTGGGTATTGGGAATCTTTCAAGCAATGCTGCTCTGATCAATTGGTGATTTCTTTGAATAAACAACACAAGAATACACCAAATGGTGGAAAAAGAAGGCATGGACTTAATTTTATATTGCCCAAGAGATATGGCAGCATGCTTGTGTGTACCTCTATCCTAGCTGTTTATCAGGCAGAAGTAGGTACAATAGATTAAAAACAAAGACTTTAAGGTTCATGCACAGGTTTCTTTCTAGACTGAGATTAGCACTCTGTAATAGCACATGCTAAAAAATGAAAGATAGCAAAGTACTACCAAGAATAAGAGTTTTCTCACAGAATACTTTGACTGCAGGTGCTTTCCGTTGACAACGAAATAAGAAAGAAAGATGAAAGGAAGGGCAGCGCAATGCCACTGGGGCATTGCGCTGAGCTTAGTTTTAGCATTTTATTTGCTGGAACATATGAAAAGATTGTATAAAAATTATGTCTAATGACATACACCTATTTTAATTAGTCTGTGAAGTATTTTTGCTAGACCTTGCAAACTTAATATTGGTAATTATTTGAATTATCGCCCTATTCGTTGTCATTGGTCATTGTGTTGGAAGGTTTTCCCTCATTGCATTGTTGTAATGCTCATATGTTGCTTGTCCAGCTGGTACTTTCTAGCTTGCCATGTTATTTTCCTTGTCTGGAAGAAGCATCCCCAGCTCGCCTGTTAGTGGTTCATTGCGTTATGAAAGACGGCCCATTGTTGTGTCTCCGCGTATATTTATATTTAATCCACTGCAATGCGTTTTGTAGATCCGAAATGCTGTTGGGCATAGCTTGTTGTTGCATTTATTTGTAAATAATGCGCCCTCAATGATTTTTGGTTGGTGGCGCTGGGACGAATTTCAAAAAAATACACAAAGATGATGATTGTAATTCTTTTCCCTCGGTGGGTGATTGTTGCGTGTGGAGATTGGCATAGATTGGCACCATTCTAACCCTTTGTCCTCAACCGTTCTCTTCGCCATCATTATTATTATTTTGTTCAACCCTGGCAGCTGCAATTCAGATAAAAGACATGGGCGACGAATGATGTTGTAAACAATGCATGTCAACATCAGGATCAGGTGGATTGATCATCCTCGTGTTGTCAGTGAAAGGATGGAAGAATACGGGGCAGCGCGGACGCAGACGCTGGGCGAGTGGCAATAGCGGGCGTTGAATTTTGTTTTAGATGATAGCAATGATTAATCGCGCGGGTAGATTGATTGCATGGGTGATTTGTATGGTCGGAGAGCGATAGCCGCGGCTATTCCATCAACAGTTGTGGAGGACTGGGGTCTGGGGTGGCGGAAAATGGAGGTCATTGTGCCGGTGTTGTTGTTGCTCTAGGTTGCTCTGTTTCTGTTGCTGTTGGTTGTCTTGTTTCGTGGCATTGCCTGCCCTCCATCCTGTGGGCTGTGGAGTGACAAGTGGCTGGGAGTCATGGAGGAGGTCAGCAGTCGTTGGATTCGTGACTTGGCGTGGTTCGATTTTTAAATTTCAAATGACGTCAGCGCTCGCTCATCGGAATTTAATTTTAATCGAGAATGAATGTGACGTCATTGAAAATCGGAATTTCAATTTCGGAATTTAA
>JAZGVS010000709.1:0-12674 GCA_037356235.1 Bacterosira constricta
GAGCTTCAGACTCAAACACAACGTGGGGGAAACATGTATGCATGGCTTCCGCAAATTCAGAATCCTCAGACCAGGCATGTGTTATGCGAAACCCCAAAGACTCAGCCGCAAAGAACCAAAGGGACGGTGCCGATGCAATAATAGCACAAGTTCCTCGAATGCCTCGTGCTGAGATGTACCCATTGACTGCCCCATTCAAAGCAGGGGGAACCTGAACCAGTGTCGCACGGCCTGTCCATAAAGACAATGGAACTGAGACGTCTATAAGTATGGATGCAACCAGGGGAGGTGAAGGAGGAAGTGTGGCATTAGTTTTTACCACTACTGCCCCTGGTGCATCCCCAGAAACTCAAGCTTGCTCCGCCCCACCGTCACCGTCAGAATGATTTCCACATCCGCGTCTCCGCCCACCACCTCCACCTCCACCTCCTCCTTCTAGGGCAGAAAGTCGTCGTCCAAAAGAGTCCAGCTTGCTCTCCACAGCTGCAAGACGGGTAGGTAAGCCTGTCAAGGCCTGGCATGTGCCGTTGAGACGCTCCAGCTCCGACCGGGGGACCATATTCTGCAATAAAAACTTCACCATTTCTGGGTGGAATTTACCATGCCCAACAAAATTGCATTTGACAAACTCATCCTGCACACGATGGGCCTGCAAGATTGCCCATAAATAACGACCATTGGCCCTAGTTGCGTCATCGCAAGCATGTTCCGCAGTGACCCTGACCTTGCGGAGCTCGCTGAATACTACCTGGAGTAACGTCAAAACTACTGTCCAACAAGTCTTCTTGGCCTCGGGTGACGCATTCTCTTTCCCTGCGATTTTAATCAACAACTCACGGTAAAGTGTGGTCATGGCGGATGTCAAGCTGCGGAAAAAGTCAACTGATTTGGAGAGCAATTCCTTGCACAGCAGAAGCATCGTTGGGTGGGCTTCAAAGACATAGGATATGGTAGTGCTGAAAGAAATCTCAAATTCATTCACGTTAGAACGAATGTCATTAAGCACCCCAGAGACTCCATCCATCGCATCCCACTTAAGGTAAGTATCAATCTTGTTAAACATCAATCCACTCGCCGCCTTCCCTCCCAAGCATGGGGGGAAAGGAGACTTGAAAGACAGGATAAAATTGGCCTGGGCCTGGTTGCGTCCAGTTTTTACCGAATGAACCTCCATCGAGCGAGATTCCTCCGCTGTAGTAATCTCCGGCCTCACTAGGCAGAATAGTGCGACTCCGTCAGTCAAACAATGATACCAAGGAGAGGTGGGAGCCTCGGTCATGCTGAACAACACCGTATCAGACTCTGAAGGGAAATCTCGGATTGTGGTCTTGTAGCCACCACCCCGAATTTCCTGGCGCACCCCCTCAATCGCTGCTCTGAGGGTAGCAAGTTTCGTTTGCACGTCACCAGAAGTTGCCGTGGATAGTCCTGCAGTTGATGGATTGGCACTAGATGCGATGAGCTGACGTTCCAACTGTCTGACAGTATATTCCAGACCCTCTAGATGAGTGAGCATTTGTTGTAGATGAGATCGATTTGCTCGGGCCACATTCTCATTGGCTGAGATCTTGACCCCAAAGGCATCCAACAAGCCACCCTCGCCAGGTGTTTGAAGACGCCGCAAGTCCGAGGCAGCTGTTTTGGCTCTTTCATTAGCCAGTTTTGCAATTCTCTCTACATTCTCCACATCGGTTTGTATCTGCTCAATATCCGCATCAGTTTCATTTCTAAAGCTGGTTTGGAACTCTCGGTCTTGAGTCAGATGATCCTGAATAGCTTGCGTCGCCACCTCTGCTTCTTTCATTGCCGTCCACAAATCAGTGCGGTCCGCAGGGATTGGTCCAATCTTAGCTGAGTTGACCATAGTATCCGCCTGCATGCCACCCAGGACCTCCACACCACTCGCGACCTGCTGTTCAATAGCAGCTAGATGCTCATTCAAACCTTCCTCAGCAAATGTGTTGTCATTGCGCAAGGTCATTTTGAGGCGTTTAGATGTAGACATGGGCGTCCTAGACGCCAACTCATTCACCACATCCTCCGTACCACCAATCTCTTCATCCTCCTTCCCACTAAACACTCGCTCCTCATCCATCTCTTCCGATCTTTGAATCAACGCTGTATTCTTGACTGCTGTGATGATAGCCATGGCTGCCTCCTGCGATACTGGTCGATTGTGGGCCAATTGATCTACAAAGGCCTGGCATTCCTCCACCACATCAGGAGGCATGAAGGGAGACGCATACGCCTTGCCAGATGACACCATGTACCATCCTGCCTGCTTAATTTCCATTCTGGTATGACTCCTGACCTTGCAAGGCCTAAGGTTCAAGCAAACCTTCCTCCCTGCCGAAGATAGACAGTGCTCCAAATCATTAGGAACCAAAAGCCGCCAAGTCACCAACTCCACCTTGCTTGTTGTGAATGGTGCATCAATGATCCTTGCCAAGGTTGAGGTGACACCAGGCTTGGATGAAGCTTTTCCAGCTGGAGTGGCCACTTCCCCATCAAAGTAATCCTCGCCAGTAGCAGAGTACTCGGATTTGCCAGCGTTCATCTTGGCGCGAAGATCTCCAAGGTTAGACGCAGGAATGCGAGAGTTGGTGGTAGCAGCTGGACAGTGACCAAGGAGAAAAAGACATGAGCAGCAGGGCGAGTCGGTCAGGGGGGAATATTATGGGCCAGATTAAAAATAGCACATCCTGTCTTGTCTGATCTATCGAACATATCCATCCATCGACCATCTTCATCCAGGATACTCTGTGCCAGGTCCTCCACCCAGTACTTCCAAGATGTCACAGCCAAGTCACACTCAAGGTCCAAACCCAGAGGCTTGAAAATGTCAAGTGACAAGAGTTATATTTTAAAATTAATATCCCAATGATTTTCCAAAGGTATCATCCGAGCAAGGAGACCACAAGCTACCCACAGGAAGCCATGTGCTGGAAGAGGCCCACTCATTTCGATAGTTCAAATGTTGACCCCCTCCCCCAAGTCCTAAAGTCTAAGGGAGAAATTAACCCCATGGGAAGCCCCAGGTGGAAATAGTTCATCCATGAAGGGGTGGACTCTTGAATCACATTTAAAGTCGCCTCATGACACAAAGTGCAAGGGGGAAATTACCCCCGTGGGAACCCCCGGGTGGGAATAGTTCATCGCCGAAGGGGTGGACTCTTGAAGAATGTTTATTGTCACCCCATTGCCGAAAATCTAAGGGAGAAATTACCCCCATGGGAACCCCCAGGTGGGAATGGTTCATCACCGAAGGGGTGGACTCTTGAAGAATATTTAATGTCACCCCATTGCCCAAAATCTAAGGGGGGAATTACCCCAGTTGGAACCCCCAGGTGGAAATAGTTCATCTCCGAGGGAGTGGACTCTTGAAGATTACTTAATGACATCCCAAGACCTTAACCTCCAAAAAACCAGGGAGATAATACCCCCTTGGAACACCCACGTCCGGTGATACCCCCCCGAAAGTAAAGAGGGGGCTCCTGGGCGAAAAGAGGGGGGACCCTCGATCGACGCCCACCTGAAGGTAGGGGTTAATCCCAGGATAATCCTTGAGCTCTCCATTTCTGGCGCGCTTGAATTTTGGCGCGACCGATCCCATATCCCGAGCTTGAGGTTGGACTTGGAAAACGAACCCGAACCCTTCATCAGCTCCCTTCTAGATGATCTCTAGACGATGAGATGTGTCATCGCTTCCCAACCAGCTCTCGCCTACCATCATCGTTCCAAGGCGATTCCAGACCCCGACCTTGAGCTTGGGGACAGGCTTGAAGACGAACCCGAACCCTCATGCGACCGGTCATCCTCCCCTGGAAGATGAGATGAGTCATCACTTCCCAACTGGCTCATGTCTTCGTCCCAACCTTGCGAGGCCTTGATGATGAGCCCTTGAAATGGCAGATCGTGATTCAGCCGTGGAGGCAACACGAAGGGCGACCGTGCACCTACATCCGTCAACGGTACCAGCTCCGTCAACGGTACCTCCAGCCGTGGAAACAGCACGAAGGGCGACCGCGCGCCCAACTCCGCCATGGGTACCAACCTCTCGTGCTCCTTCTCGCTTCCCCCAACCTCTGGGCCGATCAACTCAGGTACTGATGACGAGAGCCTCTCTCCCGATTCAGACGTGGTCCCGCACGTCACACTATCGCCTCCTCCGCCCTCAGGGGCTTCTAAGAGAAGGCAATGGTGGGCCGGACTGTATGGTAGCCCCATACGATCGCGGCGCAGCCTCCAACCCAAAACGGATGGCGATGCAATGGCAGCAGCATCCCCCAACCCCCCCGGATAAAAGAACCACTCGACAATCCACCAGAAACAGTACCAGACTCACCTCCCTCAGACGCCGTAAACAAGGACGACTGCAAGTCTCGAGCCATGTCATCCACCCCACCAGGTGCCGCGGCAGCCGCCAAAGTGCGAGCTGCGACAACAATAGGAGCAGGAGAAGCCCCAGTAGTACTCAACAGAGTACGTCCTGCCGCCGAGAGACGCGCAGCAAAGGAACCTTCCACAGGAGGTGTGGTAGCAGCAGGGGATGAGGTGAAAAACGACATGGCGAGATAGAAGAGAGAATAAAAAACAGACCACGTATGGAATGAATGCGAATGAGAGAGTAGAAAAAGAAAAAATTGATGTCGAGAGCCGCTGTAGCAGTTCCTTTACAGAGCTCTCAGACATCAACTTTCCCAATCTCAAGTCAGTGGTTTCGGTATCGTAGGATTGTGCATGCACCGCGTGACGCATCACTACCAATTTTAAGTATCATACTCAACCTGTGGCTTGTATTCCTTGCATGTATACTTCAACGTAGGAACTGTATTAATAAAGTTCCTCGTTGGATCCAAGAAGTTCCGTCATGAAACTTCTGGATAGCAGTATCCAAATCTCGTCTGTCTGTCTCGTTGCGCTGTGTCTTGAGTCCTGAATCTTCTCTCGTGACTCACTACCACCTTAGCTGAAGCACGTGACGGTCTAAGTTGTGAAGTTATGATACATGTTTCGTCAAGTTCTGATGGAAGATCTACGCGCGCCGGGCTATATACCTTTAGTTACGTAGGAATTAATTCACAAATAGTTTTGACAGCTAGCTAGGTTGGAACTTGAAAAACTTAACCTTTTATAGCAAACAGACGGTATTAAACTTGGGGTAGTGACGATATATATTATTTGCGAATTTCATGCGAAAATGATATTATCGTACCCCAAAGTAAAATACCAGACGGCCGAAACTACGGTCATTTCTCAAATCGGACAATGACCTGCGTCTATTCGCATAACTGCAACGGTATGTATGTAGTTTGGATTTCAAATGAGCCAACAACTACTAACTCTAACGGTCACCTCACATAAATGTTGATCTGGATGATGGATACATTTGCGTACGATAGGTTTTAGCGTAGCAATCGTTTGAACACAGATCAACGGCCGCATCTCTTCCATCTTTGAGTCCCGGCACGATACTACCTATTCCCACGTATCGATGGCACGTGCGACCATGTAGCGATATAAAAGATTGAGTGGAATTCTTTCTTTTCCTTTCTCTTTTGAATGGTCGGCGAGCAATCACACTTGATCCTGCACTTGATCACACTTGCTGGGAGCTGCGACATGTGTGTTGATATTATGTCATCGTTGATCTAACGTTTTTGCAGCGTCGAGATACACAAAGTGCTCGCCTCAACATCTCATAATTCTAACCCTTCACAATTCGATAAGCCGCCAACAAACAACAAAACAACAACGATGAAATTCCAACTCTTGACTACTTCCATCGCGGCCGTGCTTGGCGCTGCAAGTGCTGGTTCCCAGGTGAGTATTCGGTGGCGCGGTGCGACTGATGGGCGATGGGATTTCGGCTGTTTTGCTTTGAGACTCGACTTCTAACATTCGCCTCTCTCCGTATATCTAATCTATAGGAAGCTTCGTCTTCTCTACGTAACGGTGGAGTCCTCAATGGAGTCACATTCCCCCAGCAAATTGCCGAAGCAATCGAAGTGTACAAGGATGATGAAGCCAAGGGGAAGAAAGCTACCCAGAAGATCCTCAAGGGCGTTCATTCTCCTCATCAGAATGCTGGATCCATTGAGTTTATGAAGGAAGGCGAAAAGAGTAGCAAGAGTAGCAGCAGCAGCAAGAGTAGCAGTAGCAGCAAGAGTAGCCGTTCTAGTCGTTCCGGCCGCAACAATTCCTCCAGCTCAAGTTCCAGCTCCAGCTCTTCCTCCTCGAAATCCTCGAGAGGGGGGCGCCGGTCGAGACGCCGTTCCGAAATGGAAGCTCGCCTCGAAGGTGTTTGCAACGCCCTCAATGATAGCTTCCGCCTTCCTGCTGACAAGTCCATGTGTGAGGAAGTTTGGGAAGATGTTTGCCGTCCCAGTGTAAGGCAAGATTTTGATGATGACTTTTGTGATTTTATCGGATTCGGTAATGATGTTGTTGAGCTCGCTTCGTATGCTGAAGGAAATGCCGGGCGTAAGAACCTTCGTGGCCAATAGAGGAATCGTGTAATGAGGGGATGGGGTACCCAGCAGTTCTATATCATGTTGTAATAATGGACGACTGCCTGAGGGTTTTGTATAGGATGTTCTTGAGAAGTACGGTGCGAATGAGACTCCACCATTGTAATAAAGGTAATAACCAAATAACATACATCTAACTATCTAGGATCTTTTCTCCTTTATGTGATGATTGCTAATTGGCACTAATCAAGTAATTTTCTCACATACTGATGAAATAATACCACCAGCAGCACAACATTGAAACATGTGTCATACCAATTACTGACCATGGTGTTAGATGATGTTCACTGTACAACTGAAAGATTGGCCAGATCTCCAGTCGTTCGGTCTTCTGAATCATCTACTGCATCTCACAATCTAACTATCTAGGATCTTTTTTCCTTTATGTGATGATTACTAATTGGCACTAATCAAGTAATTTTTCCAACATTGAAACTTGTGTCATACCAATTACTGACCATGGTGTCAAATGATGTTCACTGTACAACTGAAAGATTGGCCAGATCTCCAGTCATTCGGTCTTCTGAATCAGCTACTGCGTCACAATTATTATCATCCTCCTCCTGTCTGATCCAACAATCAGCTACTCTAGGAGCTCGCTGTATCTTCCAGTCACCCAGCTGCCTTTCCACAAAGCTTCTATTCACTTGAACATCAGGCAAGAATGAGCAGTATACCACAGCTCGTGAGCCTGATGTCCCCAACACATCAGTGAAGGTATCTCCTCCATCATCATTAATAATCCCACTATCATCGTTGGCAGGAGTAGGATCATTTCTGTAGGAATTTCCATGAGGGATGCGATTGTCCTGCGGGTGGGGCTGCTGCTGTGGCAGTGATGGTGATGTGTCATCATCGTTGTCGCTACCGGGCAAACTAGTACTGAATTGTCTTCCATTTTCCACCCAAGATTGGAACTCACGATGAAAACCTGGCGCTCCCTCAAAGCCTCCAGTATTCGGTTGTAAATTGTTAGTCAATGAAACAAAACATTGGATTGGTCGCCATTTGTTCTTATTCTTTGTATCGTGATACTTTTCCGGGCAGCAGTCAAAGTGCGGNCAAGATTGGAACTCACGATGAAAACCTGGCGCTCCCTCAAAGCCTCCAGTATTCGGTTGTAAATTGTTAGTCAATGAAACAAAACATTGGATTGGTCGCCATTTGTTCTTATTCTTTGTATCGTGATACTTTTCCGGGCAGCAGTCAAAGTGCGGCGTCAAGGATCGTTGTATCGGTCGAGGCTTTGACTTCTTCTTTTTCTTTGTTTCGTTCTTTGCATTGGGTGTGTTTTGTTGTTGTGTTGATTGAGTTGTATTATGTAACTGTTTCCCTATGCTTTGAGAAAGTTTAGTTGGGATGCGATATCCTATGCGATCTATGTACTGTTGTTTGTTATTTGAGGTGGATGAAGTTGGTTAAATAAACGAAAAGAAATACACAGATAGTAGAAGGCAATTCGTTTGCAATGTGCAGCATGAAAGATCAAGTAAGTACATGTGAAGAAATTGACTCACCATGTATCCTTTGTTACAATCAAATGCTCCAAACGGGTGCCATTTGAATGCTGTATCATTAAAGCTCATCTCTTGACCAGCATCATCATCATCAGAACAGTTTTCCACCTCCGTCGTAAAATGCTTATTATCCATCGATTCGCTACTATCCAACAATTCTTCTATATTTTCACCAGAGTGGCAATATGATTCCTTCCATAGCTGGCAAGTCATTCTGAACAGTTTTTCATTTGTGGCTATTTTCATTTTCCATTCGGGATAAAAGATGTCTAGAACGCCTCCTGTGATTCAATAATGGAATGATGTATGTTTTTTTGGCAATTTGCCATGTTAGAAATGATGATATGGTACGACATTATGATTCCAGAGATATACACTCAGCCAGCCAGAAATACAATAACACTATAAGAATACATACCAGCACCATTGGTAGAACTCGCCTCTACCAATTTATGCCCCGTCCCCTCCAAATCATGAACATCCACTCCATATTCCTCCTTCAGGGTTTGGACCAATCCACGATGGGCATTTGCAATTTCGTCGGGAGATAAGAGATTGTCGACGACGAGAATGCCATCGCGTAGGTACGTGTTGATTTGTTCGGGTGTCAGGGGTGATGGTTCTGACATGATATTGATATTGTACTTATTACGATTGCCATTGACCATTGGCATTGATCGAGGGGCGGGTGTGTGGTATCGTAGGTGATCTTAGGTGATACTTTATGAAAATGACATTGTTTGGCCTGAAATTATTTCCATGGCCAGCCGACGACAGCCGCCAGCCGGCCCATTTTGGGATGGGAAAGATCCTATTGGAATGGAGAGGGACTCACTAAGGGATACTGCCAAAGGAACAGGAATTCGGAAGTATCGTAGATAGGAGTCAGATGATTGAAAATAATAATTTTTATTGCTAATACCCCATTATTTTTCCCTGATTCCACTCTCGCACGAATCAAAACGCGGTGTTTCCCCGTGATGTCTCTCTAGATATGTATCTATGTTAGATAGATATCGTAGGTCTAGTGTAGGTAGGTAATGGGTTCGGATAGAATTGGAGTTCTCAGCATGCATGGGTTCTCGAGTTTTGGTCCGTCATGTTGTGTCGCCAAGAATTGATTCACATGTTGTCAGCACATAAAGGTCAGCACGCTTCAGCACGACTCGTCATGTCTGAGCGTCATCACAAGCTTCATCAAGTATGAGAAGCAATGAGCGAAGTGTTCCCATGAAAGTGGAATATATTATCATGGGAGCGATCATACAGTCAGCAGCACCAAAGCAGTGCAGAGAACGAGAAGTATCATACAACAGTCAGCAAGCTAGGGAGTGGGATTGATGGCCGTGACCAAGAGAAAGTTCAACAAATTCGTCAACTGTGGCACCACAGTAATTTTTCACCTCGAACATTGATAGTGTCACTCTAATCGATACGAACAGCAACGCACACAACACTCATTGAAAGAGAAACTCTATCGATAGAAATAGTATGATGATAATGTCCGCAAAGAACACTTATATCCTACCTCGAATGATAATTTGTAAAGAGGGGGAAGGCTGCGGTACCAAGACACCAGAATCATCAATGAATGAGAACATCGAGGAGCATCACGCTCCTACTGGGGTAGACACCACCGCCAGCAAGAATGAATCACAAAAAGTAAAAGAAGAGTATGATAATGAAAAGCAAAAGCACGAGAATATCAATCAAGGTAACCAAACGAAGAATAAGGATCATCCAGATCCTACTGATGCTGCACGATCTGATGATGCTGAAGGAAGAGTCCCACTAGCACAAACACTATTGTCCAAGCTTAACCTCGACACGAATACTGGTCAAGACACAGTTGATTCACCTCCACCCAAACCGGCAATATCAGCAGCAACATCCTCCATTACAAATGCATCAGCAGTAGTATCTCCCAATACACCAAGAACACCAACAGTCGTCATCGAAATAGAAGAAAAAGACGAACTCCCCTCCCACTACGTAGGCCGTATCATTGGCAAGGGCGGTGAAATGATACGTGATCTCCAAGCCCGCTCTGGATGTCGCATCGACGTCCTCCAAAACCAACAGGTGGAAAGCGATGCACCCAAAATCATTACGTATCGTGGACGACGTCAGGAAGATGTCGACTTTGCGAAGCGATTGGTGTTCTTGTTATGCAATAGGAACACCAAGCATGATAACCACGGGGATCATCACGTAGGTACAGGTTCAGCGGCAGTGGTGGATCTGCCATTGGGACACGCGGTCATGAAAGAAATACAGGTTCCCAAATCAATCATTGGGAAGATTATCGGTAGGGGTGGGGAGATGATACGGGAGTTGCAGACTGTGAGTCATGCAAGGATTCAGGTGGATCATAGTAATGACTATGCTAGTGTGGAGGATGTTGATGCAGAGGCAAGTACAAGGATGACGGGTGTTACCATTACGGGAACAGAGGAGTCCGTTCGCCGGGCCGAGGAGATGATTTTGTTCTTGTCCAACAATCCTGGCATTGATGGACATGTATTGGTTCGGCATAAGAAAACTTGGAGTGAACCTACTACTCCTGTGTGTTCCAATTTTCAAAACAGTGGTCACGGGATGTCTCCGTCTCCTCCTGCTGTCAGCCAATCTACTAGTGCATATTGGGCCGGAGGATTTGGAGCACAGGGGCTAGCGAGCGCACATGCACTACCGGCGAATATGAATGCTGCAGGCTATGGCAGCAGCACCAGCAGCTACATTCCTGACGGGATATCCATGTCGTGGAGTGCAGACTATCAATACCATCCAAGTACCACACCGCCACCACTACCGGGTATGCTCGAAACGGATACCATGCCCTGCGCCAAAGCAGACATTGGGCACATTATTGGCAAACGAGGCGCAACGATCAATGATCTACAGCGACGCTCGGCGTGCAACATTCAAATTGATCAGCAGGCATCGCAAATTAGTATCACGGGACGGAGCAGGCAGGGGATTGAGATGGCGAAACAGATGATGCAAGAGATTATTGAGCGTGGGCCGAATCATTTGTATGATGGTGGACGGCAGCGGGTTGGGATTGAGCAGGACTCTTCTCCTGGACAGCAGCAGCAGCAGCTGCTTGGTTATGCAGATAGCCAGCATCAGAGCTACCTGCCATCCCTAAATGCATATCCCAATCAGCAGTATGGGATGTTGCCAGAGCAACTGCAGTATTATGGAGGGCAACAGCAGCAGCCTATGGGCGTGCCATACCAGCACCAGATACAGCAGCAGGCCCAAGATCAATCGTACCCGGTGCCAGCGCAGCAAGCATCCTCGCCTTGGAGGGTTGCCACTGCGACAGATGGGAGAATATATTATTATAATCAGGATACATTTGAAACACAATGGGACCCACCAGCTGGGATGTAAAATGAATGGTGAATAGGAATGTGAAGAGCATCAACAAGTTGGAGATTTGGACCCCGTGCCAATAATATAGCATGTACAGTGCGGGGCGTTTCGACAAGGTAGTGAAGATATATAACAGGCCGACCTTCTTTGTACTTCACACATTAATAAAGGATGAGCAGAGAGGAGATGTGGAGTTCACCCAGCACACGCCAGAGCACACGGAAGAAATTTATAGATGGACCAGGAACAAAGATGAATAACCATTGGCAACTTTTCTTGCTAATTTTGATTGATACGTGGTGACAAACTAAAATAGATGAAACAATAAATTAAAACAGTCTAATGATGGTTGGAAGGACACGTGGACTGAAGAAAAGTGGCATCTCTAGCTCAATGGTTGCGTGGACCTTGTTGGCACCCAAAGAATCTCATGGAATTGTTGAGTTCACCCAGCATACGTCAGAACACATGGAAGACATACATAGATTGAACAGGAACAGAGATGAATAGCCATTGCTCTTGGTCATGTTGATTGATGAGTGGTGAGAAGCTAAAATAGATCTTACACAGTCTAATGGAAGTACATGTTGAATGTAGAACAACAGCATCTTTGGCCCAATAATTGAGTGAATTTGGACGTAGTGTAAGGCACTTCTGTACTGTCTCCGCAAATGAAAATAATAATATGACATACCAGCCGACAAAATTTATTCCAAGTTGCTGTCGCCAAGGCTGTGCACATTTTAATGAGTCAGCCATCATTGTAGTCGCGACTGCCCTGTAAAAATATCAACTTCGCTACAGGTTACTTCTATAAATAAGTAAGATATTGTCTGGTATCATATTTCATAATATTATCTCTCTAGAAATGCGTGTGCATCTTTTCCTGAAGTATGCCAGGAGTGAGGATGACTTCTATTTAAGGCAATCTAAGATGACAATAACGAAGATGAACTGAATAGCAGCTTTTTATATATCTTTTATTCTTCGTGTAGATATCTAATCAGTGAAAGCTCTCTCTAGAAAGGCTTGTGCATCTATTTCTGGAAGTATTGTACACAGCCAGGTAAAAAAAATGTGATGAGTGATGAGCAGCAATGACGGAGGTTGGATGGAAGAGAAGCTTTTTGTATTTTTCATTCTTCGTGTAGTTATCTAACCAGTGAAAGCTCTCTAGAAGGGCTTATGGATGTAGTGTAAGGCACTTCTGTACTGTCTCCGCAAATGAAAATAATAATATGACATA
>JAZGVS010000710.1:0-12673 GCA_037356235.1 Bacterosira constricta
ACATCCATCGTCATACATTGAGGTGACGGGATACGATGCATTTGCAAGTTCACCATCATAGGTTCTCATATCGCCATATAATCTTCGAAACGAGGCTCACTTTTCACACAAGGGTCAACCACGTTTTCTTCTGTCTGAAATATCCTCCCAAGGAGTGTGATAAGACTCTGACATAGATGAAAATGTTGTATTGTAGAAGGCTCAGGAACAGGCAGGTTGGACGTGGCAGTTATACTACTCTAATGAAAAATACAACCAAAGCAATCGTATTCAAAAATATTGTTGATGGTTCTTGGAGGCTCTAGCGTAGCGCTCTCTCTTGTCTTCTTTCAATAAAAAAGTAACCACAACGTCAATTTCAAGCATGTTTCTATATTCGATATATTTATCTTTTTACACTCTCAATCGTTGAGCAGCATATCAGACTCTAGAACACTAACTCTCTGGCCTTCTCTGGCAAAAATGAAGGAACCATCATCATGTGTGATCCGACACATAACACTGCACCACCTGGCTACGACCTGGCTGTCGAAGCTTCAACAACGCACTAGTCTCAATCTTCTTGATTCTTGCAGCATCCACCCCAAACTTGGCACTAATCTCCGACAACCCCAACGGCTTACCATCATCTAAACCAAACCGTAATCGAATCACAGCCTGTTCTTTCGGTGCCAAAGTTCGGACCAATCGACGAATGTCATCCTTGAGCATTTGTTGATCAAGCAACTCGGACGGAGAGGGATGTTCCGTATCCTTGACAAACACATCCATTGTGGCTCCCCCTGAATCTCCCCCCGTAGACATACTTCCCTTGCCCGTTCGAGCATCAATCTTTTTATCCAAACTGGACACCCCACTGGCACTCTGTCTGTAAAATTGGAGTTTTTGTAAGCTCATCCCCACCCTTTCAGCCACTTCATCATCATGAGGTCGTCGATTCAATTCGCTCATGAGAAGTCGTTCCTGGATACGAATTTCATTAATCTTTTTCATGGCATTCTGTGGAACTCGCACCACACGCGTTTGTTCATTGACATTCCTCGCCACCTCCTTCTGAATCCACCAAATGGCATATGTGGAAAACCGAAATCCCAACTCTGGATCAAACTTCTCCGTAGCTCGCGTGAGGCCAATAATGCCCTGTTGGCACGCATCCTGGAATTGCACCGAGCTGGGTGAATGTGATGTACTCACGGGTGACTTTTTGACGGCCTGGCGGGCTACCGTGATGACGAGTCGGAGGTTGGCTTCGATCAACGCGGCCTTTGCACGTTGAGAGCGTCGGATTTGTTGTTTGAGGCTGGGTACCGTGTGGTTGGTTGACTTGGCCCATTGAGCAAAAGTTGGTGGGCTGTGTTTGGATAGAGGGATGTAATGTAAGAAACATGTAAATGAAAGTAACCAAGAGACTTTCATGAAAAATAACTCACCGCAATAATTCCTCTTCCAACTCTTGCCTCTTCTCCTCCAACGCCGTCAACATCCGAACCTGCCGTCCCAACAAAAACTCATCATCCTTGAATAACAACTCATGCTGTCCCAAACTTTTAATGTACGTCGACATGGAGTCAGCTCCAGTCTCCTTGACCGTAGCACGGACCACACGCCGTTTTGGCGCAGCCACCACCCTATTCGAAGAAGGAGTAAGAGTCACCCTATTCACCGACGCTTCCTCATCTCCGTCCTCCCCCACTCGTGTGACAGACACTCTACCTTTCCTTATTATTCTCTTCTTCACACTCTCAATTTCGGCAACTTCATCATCCTCATTGACACTCACAGCTTCATTCGCCTTTCGTCGTGCTTCCTCGCTCATTTTATTGTAACTCTTCAAATCCGCCAACTGTTCCGCCGCTTCGGGAGAATGATCGGGGAACAGTTCCATTTCCTGCTCGCCGGTATCATCCTTGAGTAAGGATCGTAAGCGAAGGTTGATTTTGTTGCTTTTCAGTATTTGAGACTTGTTCACTTTCGGTGGGGCTGCAGGAGCTGGAGGCTCCATCTCTCGTGGAGACATGCCGACCTCTCCAAACGGATCGGAAATGTAATCGGGAGTGAACTGATCAAACACGTTGGTTTTGCGTCCCGCGGAATTCCTGCGTCGCATGGGAGAAGTAACGGCGCTACTTTCCATTGTGGGCGAGGCAGTGACAGCCCGTGACATGTCGTGGTTGCCAGACCGTTTGTGGACGGCGTCCAGGAGTGTTGATGAGGATGGTTGGAGAGGGGGTGATACCAGAGTTGGCATGGATAGTGGCGAGGGCGCGAAGGCGTCTGAAACGGTGATGGAAGTGGCGATGACGGCTGTCATGGCAATCATGAAAGCGGTGGGGGACCAATCTGCCAATCTCCGTCTTTTGCGTCTGACTCTATTATTGTCATCGTTTAGGGCAGCGTGATAACGTTGCTCTTTCGGCGTCCTCTCGTCGTCATCGCAGCATCGACGGTAGGTTGTCTGATCATCACAGCTATTCACAATTCCGCGGTCATCATTTCTGCAGGAAAAATTCTCGTGGCAAGGACCACGTCTAATTAACGATATTACAGGTGATAATTCTTCCATCGTCGTGTTTCTATTGTTATTATTTGTCGTGATGTTATTCTGATGAATAATATCTAAATCTTATTGCTATTGACTTTCGCTGCAGCAGTATGTTTATGTTTGTGGTCGATCTATGTTATTAGCTGTGCATGGGTTCATGGTGGTGCATGGTGCTAGGTAGTGATTTTACGTGTCAGTTGTCAGTCTTCTGCGTTTGTTGCATGCTCTTTCTTCGATTTCGAACGCTTGTTTTGAGTGGTTGACAGGATAGCAGCCGGGCAGCCGGCGCCATGGGGTGAATCACTAGTTTGTTTTAGCCGCCGGATAATATCTCGAAAATTCAAGTACATTATACCGAGATTTTATTTTACCTCTTACTACGTAACTTATTCCTAAGTTAAATTAAATGAACTAACCACCCAGGGTGGTATCTATTCCTGCAGATCTAGGCGAATAATGTTAGTCTCAATGATGTCATTGAAGTCGCTGACACCCCGAACAGCATGTATTCATTCTGTGAGTGGTTGTGAAAGGTTGTGAGTTGTGATGTGATGGATGATGGATCGCCAAAATCAAAATACTTCCGCGGCGCGCGCGGCCGGCGCGCTCAACCCGATCGGGCTTTCGCAGCATTAACCTTACATCTACCTAACTAACTTAGGGATAGGTAGGTTGATGGAAGGTTCTATTATTTGTCGAGCCAGGTACTTACTATTGAGTTCCTATGTGCATATGTGTACATTAGGTATGTACACCTTTTGTACGTCAAAAGCCGCTGATGCGTAATCCGCTCCGCCGCCAACAAAACCAATCCCACAATCAATTACGCCGCCGGTCCGAACCCAAGATCCCACTCATCCAGCCTCCTCCAGTGCATCCATATAATCAGCTGCATCGACTCCTGCAGCAGTATTGCACAGAGCTCAATCCCCATCCTTTGATATTGAATCGCAGGAGGAGGACGACGTTTGGCCAACTTTCCATTTCTCTTTTGGTCTCCTGCATCCGTCATTGCCACGCGACTGACCGACTGCCGCCTTTGCAAGTCCATCACAGCAGCTATCTGGCTAGTGACCTACATAATATAACATCGTGCGTTGTGCGAAACAAGTATTTTGAAAAATGTCGGGGGGTTATGCAGAACGATTGTCAGAGTATCCCAATAAGGTGAGAGAGCGAGCATGGTATTTTTATTCAATGGCTGCTAGCATTCGTTGTTTGTATTAATCGCTGTTGCATATCTTTACCCCAACCCTAACAATCATTTATACCACTACCATTACACAAATTAAATAATTCCAGGGAATCTGTGGCCTCCCAGAAAGCTACGACACAAAAAGAGCCTTCACTTCCAAAATCGATAAACTCTCTCAATTAATTCAACAATCCAAATATACAGTCGTATTGACCGGGGCGGGAATATCGACAAGTGCGGGCATTCCTGATTTTCGGGGACCTAGTGGGATTTGGACGAGGGAGCAGCAGGATAGGAAAAATAAGAGGAAGAAGAAGAAAAAGGAAGTGTTGAATAAGAATGATGAAAGGGTTGCAGAATGCGAGGATGAAGGGTCAGCAACTAGCTCTATTAATAGTGCTTCTGATGGCCCACTGAATGGACAATCTAATGGACGGAAACGAAAACAAAGTGAATTGAAGGACACTAATGACAAACCCAAATTTACATCGTTTGGAGATGCATTGCCGACATACACCCACAACGCACTGACTCATTTGATACTTCACCCCCCTCCCACCAATGAATCAAGAAGTGACAATAACAATGGCAATACTCAAAGCAGAACCTATCTACACCACATTGTCACACAAAATGTCGACGGCCTCCATCGCAAAACCAAACTCCCACGAAACAAAATGTCCGTCCTGCACGGATGCATCTTTACAGAAATATGCGACACATGCAACACGGAACATGTACGCGAAGCCGAAATCCAATCGATTGGACTAAAGCATACCGGGCGAAAGTGCACCGCGGGAGGAACACCTGCGGGAAGTTGTCCTGGAAAGTTGAAGGATACATTGTTGGATTGGGAGGATGATTTGCCGAAGATTGAGTGGGACATGGCTGAATATGAATGCACGAGAGCTGATTTAGTTTTGTGTTTGGGGACGAGTTTGAGGATTGAACCGGCGGCGAGTTTGTGTACCTATCCTACCACATGGGGGGTTTCTGCCTCGGATGAGGGAGTAGGTTCCAAGAAGAAACGGAAGGGGAAGAAAAAGGAGACCAAGATTGGGTATGTCATTGTCAATTTGCAACAGACTCCGTATGATGATATGGCAGCTTTGGTGGTGCGAGCGAAAGTTGATGATGTAATGAAAGGGTTACTGGAGAGATTGGGTTATGGACATGATTGGAATGCTACCGAGCATTGAACATGGTTCTTGAGAAATTGATCTTGGCCTAGGACACCCACCTCCTGCCTCAGTATTATCCCTCGGATGGCAGCTTCTACAGCAGATAACGGACGCATTCGTCCAGATTGAGCCCTCACCTTTTCATCTGCTGTGCTGGTCCTACCTAGCCACCATATGTTGTGTATCTATGTGGTTACACTCCATCCTAACCTCTTCCCAACAATACCATATGGTTCATATGAGTCTCAGTCTCTGCCAGTCATCATCCGTGCACCCTGCATAATTGTTCCCTTTAAAAAGTTCATAAACTATAAGCTACATGTTACTATTTCTTTGAAGAAAGAACCATATTGCTCTTCAATTCCACTTTTTTGTGCATTAATTAATACTTCAGCAATCAAGATTTCACTTCTTTAATGCACTTATTATTCAACCCAAAAGGTATTATTATTTGCGATTAAACTATTTCCTCAGGGCTGGCTACCGCTTCTTTTTGATGACCATCATTTTTTGCCACTGCGGCTTCATTCTGAGAAACCGCATCATCCTTTGGCGACGTAACTCCTTGGTCTATATCGGGCATTTTGGCAACAAGCAAATCATGTTCAATTACCATTTTTCTCGCTATTTCTTGGCCTTCTTCTTCCCATCGACGTCTGTTCTCCAATGCATAATCTAAATATTCACTTGCTGCTGATCCGAATACACCACACTCCTTTAGCTTCTTTGCTAAGGGTATTATGTAGAAGTCAAAAAAGCCAATTTCACCCCCATACCAATTTATTCTAGGGTCTAATGCACCTCTTCCCTCCCGGTAACCTTTTGATAACTCTGTATACAGTCGTTTGTTCCATTTCTTGAATGTCTCCCAATGTTGCATCGTGTGAGCTACATCCGATGCTTGCATGATCTGCTCAAAGACAAGAGTCGCTTTTAGACTGCGCAAACTGGTATCATCTTCATTGCTTTTCGCACTGTCATCTAAATGATGTGATGGATGGAAAGCTTTTTGCCACCGGATTTTCCCTTTTTTGGATCGTTCTTTATCAGCTATATCTGTGGCTAGCACAGTGTTTAAGAGGAGCTGTTTAAACCGCCTCATCTCACCGCCATTGGTAAATATCAACGACTGTAACTCGCGGAATCGATCTTCCATCAAAACATTCCATGCCACAGTAATGGACCACTTCTCTGCCACACTTTGATTGTCAAATTGAGTTGCCAGCGGATCCGATTCCTTAACAAGTTGAGCGTTTGGAACACCTTGGTGGTCAACATCATGCACAAGCGAAGAAAATACTACCACAAATTGTGCCAGTGGATCGGCACTAATTCCAGACGTACGGGCAGCGACTGATGCAATATCTTCTTCCTCATCTTCAAATGTAGTGCAAACCCTATTGAGGAGCTTGTTCGCAGACATAGTTACATGACTCGCGTGCTCGAAATTATGGAATGGGACATCTCGATACATTGAAGCTATTCGCGCTACATATTCTAGAAGTTGTATTTGAGCCTCAGAGCTAATGCTAACGTCACTTGATACGCCATAGTAATCATCGCGGTATGATGTGTGAGGGAACATGACTGTCTCCGATAGCTTCTCTGAAAATGACAGGTTTTTGTCCTCTGGCGATGGAATGAAAGTATTGGCGAGGGAATCACTACGATTGTGCACAATTTTCAACAAGAACGATTCCAAAATTGCTGCATTCCAACGAATCAATCGCTCCTTTGCTACCAAGCAATCATTGTCTATACCAATACATTCCCATGATTGACGCAACGCATGGTCCAATGACGCTTTTGGAACGCTCCTGGATGGTTCATTCAAACGCAAACTACCGTGCATAGATGGCCTGTGGCGATTAGGTTGCAGCCAGTATGTGTAGATGTCACCTTTACCTTTTGCCGAGACTGGCCCGTCCCTTGGTGTAAGCCAATGTTCCTTGCCCGACGTAGTAAGCAAGTCTGCAGTAGCTTGCGAAACTTGAATCATATTCTTTTCTCCCGTGCTTTCCATTCGAGAAGCCTGTTGTGATAGAGAAAGAAAAGAAAAATGTCTGTAAGTTCATTTGCACATCCCTTATGGTTGGTAGAAAAGCTGTGAAATGCTCACCACATTGATTGTATCCCCAAACAACTGAAATCGTGATTTCTCTCCTCTCAGAACCCCTGCCATCACGGGCCCACTATGCAAGCCAAATCGCATACCTAAATTTGCCGTCCCTGGCCCAAGTGTTGCCTCAAGTCTCTTCGTCAACACATTAAACTTCAACAAACATCTAACGGCATATTTTGCAATAACAATCGCATGATCATCTTGTGGATCGGGCAATCCTGTAACCGCCACGTAGCAGTCACCAACAGTCTCCACCTTGAAGACACCGAGTTTCCTCGCTTCAATATCAAACTCACGATATACCGTTTCCAAAAGGCGAAACACTTGCGAGGGTTCTCGTTCGGAACTGAGAAATGCATTGAAAAATACATTGGAGATGAGTTGTCTTCTATTACGAACAGCAAAATATCGAAGACGAGTAATCTTACCACCATGCCGTAAAGCCTTCGATGTCAGCAAGCATCACAGTAGTCTTCTCAAACACCTCGGCAATTGGCTCCACCTCCCCAATCTCTCTGCACAAATTGTAATCATACTCCCTACTTGGCATGGGATGTGTCAAAAATCGTTTCAACTGCGTCGCTGGTGTGTCTACAAAGTCTGATACCTTTGACTTCAGTCCCTTCGTCCTATATGAGGCACCGGCTCCAATGTTTCTGGATGACGATGACGGATTGCCAGCCATGCTGCGGGGGTCCTCCTCGTCGTATTCCTGGGTGGAGTCGGTATTTGCTGCATCTATACCAGTGGCAATTGCGCCATCCTTGCGCTGCTGGCCATTCCCGCTGGTGCCTCCTCCAAACAAATTATCCCTCACAAATTGTGGATACAATGAGTGCAGGATTCGTGTCGAGTGGGCCGCGCTTCGCACGACGACTTTTTGACGATAACTTTGGAGATAATGGAAAAGAGTATAACAAAAACATGCTGAACATTCGGTTGCATACAAAATATAAACAATTGGCAACAACCCACACAACACTCACTTGACAGAGTAATCATAAACAAAGAATACCAACACCGAAAGAAAGAAGCAGCACGCGGCAATGATGGCGAAGAACATGGGTTTCTTCGAGACACCATTTGCATAGCACAATTGATCAGTGGGATGTACCTCAAAGGAATACGTCATGGTGTCATCGGGGACCGGATAACTGTACGTTCGCATCAAATGCTCGTGACGACTTTCAACAATTCGGCCATGTCCCAGTAACGTGACCCCATGATCATTCACAGTGTAGGTGGCAGCCTTGGATCGTGTGTTTCCATCGGGGAGCTTTAGATTTGAACGCATGACTACCCTGACCTCGTGGAGGCCCTCGCCATGGAATATGTTTGAAAATATATCAGACCACGAGAAGATTTCTGCGACAACTCCAGACATGATGTTGGCACCCCCATTAGATCCAGATGATGGGAGGGTATCGTAGACTGGATAAAATATGGCGGAACAGACACCACCGTCGTCTGCATTTTGTTCCGAGGCTTGAGACCTGCGATGTCCAGTATGGTCATCGTGACCGGGCCCTTTCAAAACAATCGAGTCTTTGTGTGGGATGGCATTGAGATGAAGGGGGAGTAACATCTCGTTACATGGAATCAACTCCGTGGCAGCCACAGGCGGGACCACCATAGTTGCCGTCTCTTCGTGGACTGTTGTTGATCGTCCATGATCGTGATCGGACAGCATCTCTTCCCCCTGTGGCCCTTCATTGTTCCAATTCAGAATGCGGTCTATCGACGCTTTATACGGCGGGTGCGAATAATAATCCCACATGATACCCTCTTTCATGAGCTCCACAGGAGCAACCTGCCATGCGGGTACACGAAGTGTCAAAGAATGTGTGGACGACAATGCTGGATCGACGTCCACTTGTAAAGTACGAAGGCTTGCATTATGATCCCCCTCCTCCATCGCTGGCGGATGTACATCACTCTTTCGAATACCATTCGATACCACATCTTTCACGTGTGGCAATGCATTATTCGCAGCATATTCCTCCCATCCCAAAGTAGTGCCCATAATATTTACACTACCATCCTTCTGCACGGTGTCGTCCCATACCAGGGGACAAAAGACTACCGCTTGAGAATTGGACACATCCAGCATGGATGATGCGATTGCATCATACCCTGGCAATGTCACATTTGGCCAGCTATTCATCCAATTGTTATTATCGCCACCGTCTGCGGCACATTCCTGTGCTACAGACGATAGCATGACCGAGGGAGGGTGATTTGCCATGTCAGTGGCATTATTATTATTTCCCCCTTCGCCCATACCGTGCTGAACACCCAAAATCCCAGCATAAATCAGACTCAACGCTCTTACAGACGATGCCTTAGTATTAAGACTCTTGACCGTATCGGCAACTAGCATTGTGGATATTTCCATAAAGTTGTGTTCGAGTACGCCGCTTTCCATGTTACGGAAGAAGGTGTAGGTCAGGACTGTGACTATGACGGATACCACTGTGAAATAATGATATGAGAGACGAGGCAGATGTGAGATTTTGGGTGAATAGACTGCGGGAAAAATGTGAGCCTCATTCGATCAAATTTGGCAATTGGACAACATCTGAGCCTGCCCAGGGCCATGGTGCAAAACCTCCTCAATAAAAAAACTAGGTCCTCCGACCCACTGGTCCAAAAATTTGCATCATGGTCTTCAATTTTGATCTAATTGGCGTGGTCTCCAAAAATTGGACAAGATCACCCGTAGAAGGCAGGGCAGTGTCATGGCTCAAACCCCTCAAAAACAATCTGCCTACCAGCCTGGAGGAACAAAATTTGAATCATCCCCCCCCACTTAATCGCAATTTACCAACACTATATCACTATAACTTGAACAAAATCTTGTGTGTAACTCACCAATAAAAGTAATAACAACAATAATCCTCATGGCCCAAACACTCTTATCCGCCCTCAAATACGCCGTACCCCCCACCTCCGCAACCAATTGACTATCATCCGAATCATGATTCCTTCCAACACCACCACCATTATTTCCCCCATTGCCACCACTGCACTTGACACTGCTCGATTGATCCACCATGACAATGTCATCGCGTTTATCGGAAAGGTCGATGGATTCGGCGGCGGAACAGGAGGAAAGGCCAGATTGTCGTCGGCCATTAGTTTTAGTGTCGGTGGTACCCCCCTTCGAGGTTTCCACTTGATAATCCATTCGTACGGGTTGCGCACTTTGAAACGACGCCGTCAATACTTGAAACCCAGTCAATTCCTCAGCATCGGACATGGGTTTACTATTCTTTCGGAATAGATTTCTGTAAGTTGACTCCACAGACGAGGCGGTGCTACCAGCTGATAGTCGTCGTGTATCAGAGACAGGTGTACCAGAGACAGAACTATCATTTGATAGTCGTCGTGTCCTAGAGACAGGTTTGTAAGTTGAAGTCCCAGAGGCAGTGCTATCAACGGACAGTCGTCGTGTCGAGCTATCGTTCGTCAGTCTCCGCGTGGATCGTTTCAATATTCCCACCACCCCTCTGGACTTGGATTCGCGAAAGCCAAGGTTGGCACCAATACCATTATTGTCCCCCCCTCCATCCACGTGAACAATTCCCTGCTGCTGATTGATCTTACTATCCCTTCGGATGGTTTTGAATACGGGGGGTATCATTCCCTCCCCCGTGCCACTGTCGTATTCTTCCCCTAAATGATGGAGGGACGATTGGGACGAGCTGCTATTCTTGCGGTGGAGGGTTCTGTTTGAATTCTTACGACGCTGATTTGAACTGTTGGTGCTTCTTCCACTACGCAAGCTTGCACCACTCCGATTGCTAGTCACCAAAGTGCTAGGGATGTTGGCATGATCATATCCTACCCTTGTCCCAATACGCTGGCCGTTAATGCGATGTCCATCGCTGACGCCCAATATATCATCTAGGCTATTCAAACAGAGGGCTTTATCACCCCATGATACATCTAATAAAATGGAGGATTCATCCGAGTAGGTGGATCTGGAATTGACGCTGTTTTGTTGTAGTTGTCGATTCTTGGAATTGGTGGAGGAGGAGTTATTGGTGCTGACTTTGAAGACTTGTCTATCGCTAAAGACTTCGGGGAGAGTCAAGCCATCTCGATCTGCTTCTTCTTCTTCGCGGAAGGAGGACCTTCTTCTTCTGGCTGGCTGAATTGGCGTGGGCTTGAATTCCTCTTGTTGCTGCTGTTGCTGCTGCTGCTGTGGCGTCAAGCCAGCGACCTTATTATTATCAGCTATCATGCCATCATTCTCGTCATGATCATCATTTACTATTTCCTCCTTCTCCTCTTGCCGATCTTTGGGCGATAATGGCGACGACGGAGGATCCTGTTCCAAATGCCGATCCGACCGTATCGATGACGACATGAGCGAGGTTGCGGATGTAGTAATGGTGTTGCACTCGCGGTTACTTAAAACTCGGCCTTTTTCTTCGAATAATTTGGCCTTGGTTGTTGTTGTGGTTGTTGTTGTTGGAGTAATTGCCATGGATTCGATATTATAAATGTCACAGAATCTCTTTTCTTCTATTTCACAATCCGATCAAAAGATAGAATAAAGAGGTGTGTCAGATTTTGTCATGAATAGAGATTTGGTTTAAAACATCTCAAGGCTGTGTCAGAAGCAAGGCTGTGGATAGTGGATACACAATCACAATCAAGGAAGGATTGCGCCGGTGTCTCTGCCGCTGATTGTGTTGTATCATAAGATTAGGTATGTGCTGCAGGCTGCAGGTATGTATGCTGGGTATGGGTGTATCGACAGGTATCGACAATCGACACTATGGACTGCATCTGACTGTATGCTGATATTACCTATTATTATTGTAGTCAAGAAGTTTAGTCAGAATTTAGTTGAATGTCCTAGGTACATTCTAGCTTGTGTACCGCTACTAATCGCTAATCGTAGTTCAGTTTCCCGACGTGGTGTGTCGATGGGAGACAATATTATACATATGGTGTATTCGATACGACATCGATACCGGGGATTGGTACGACATATCAGTACGAAACGATTTTCGTAATGTCTCTGCTGGACATATAGCGCATCCGGGGCTGGCTACAACATCTAGACATTCTGTACGATACGACATCAGATGCGACATGCCACTCGTGATCGGTGCTATGTAGCTGCTGAACATGAATCACAAAAGCCTACATAACCTAGATAGCCTAGCCTAATCTAACTCTGACACGAAGGGTATCTTAGACTGCGTCTAAGATAGCCTTCCGTTGGGTCTTTTTTAAGTTCCTCATTGGGGTCAGCATGATGTAGTACAGTATATGGCGGACGACATATACAGAATCTCAGGCCGTCTCAATCTCAGGTACGGTTTTGGCGCGCCGGTTGGTCGTCGATCAGTTCGTCATTCGACTTTTTGGCGCGCCGGCTCGTCGATTGTAGAATTGTTTTTAGACATAGCGAAATAAAAATAAAACTCAAAAATGCATATTGACGTTAGCGTGACGACGTTGGTATACCCCCGTCGATATGCACAACGTATTTCCAAACCTTTTTGCATGATGACGTTAGCGTCATGATGTTGGTATACCCCCGTCGCTATGCACAACGTATTTCCAAACCTTTTTGCATGATGACGTTAGCGTTATGATGTTGGTATACCCCCGTC